>PVLC010034143.1:0-17035 GCA_004027655.1 Graphiurus murinus
GGGGTTTCTAGATCTCCGTCATAGAGGTGCTGGTTCGCTCATTGTTCACAAGATCTTTGTTTTCAAAAGTATAAACATAAATGAAAACAGTGGATCCCAGGCGAGCTGGTGCATGGGGAGGGACAATGGGTGTGCCAGGCATAGTGAGGCACACCTGTAATCCCAGTACTTAGGAGACCGAGACAGGAGGATCACAGGTTCAAAGCCAGCCTCAGCGACTTAGACCCTGTTTTAAAATAAAAAATAAAAGGGATGGGGGTGTAGCTCGGGTTGAATGTCCCTGGATTCAATCCCCAGTAACACGCGCGCACGCACACACACACACACACACACACACACACACACACACGTAAGAAACTGCAGAGTCCCTGACTGGGCACTAATGTCCCCAAGCCTTTCCCCAGGCCCCGGTGGCAGATCTGTGGATGGTCCCACCTCACAAGTTCACTTGCAGTTTGGGCCTTAGACTCTGCTCCAGAGCTTCTGTCTGGCCCTGATTGGGGGTTGAGGGGAGAATGACTCAAGCCTGTAGCCACGGCTGCTAGTTGTGGGGTGGGGGTCCCCGAGAGCTCTGTGCATGCAGAAAAAAAAGAGGATTGGTCTAGCTTTAGAAATCAGAAGAAAAATCTGTCTTTCCTAGAATCTAGTATGAGTCAGCGAGTTCTTCCAGAGCAGGTGGGGTATGTCGGGGGTCAAAGCCCAGGACAGGACGGACCCCCACCCGGGCCCCGCTTCCAAGCCGCCCTGCTCCCCCCTGCCCAGCTGCCTTGGCCGTCCAGGGCCTTGCTCGGCTCACCGCCACCAGCCCATCCTGCCCAAGCGGCCTCAGCTTTTAAGTGCTGGTGGCGGTCTGTGTGGCAGTTGACGCACCACTAACAACTGTGCCCGTGTTCACCGTCCCCTCCAGGGACAGCGCCATGCTGGAGTATCTGAAGATCGCGCAGGACCTGGAAATGTACGGAATCAACTATTTTGAAATCAAAAACAAGAAAGGAACAGACCTCTGGCTTGGAGTGGATGCCCTTGGACTCAATATTTACGAGAAGGATGACAAGTGAGTCCATGTTTATCTCTGTCTTTAGCTGGTGGGGCCATGGACCTGAAAACAGTGGAGAAAATGGCAGTTGTGTGGGGGGTTGGGTATTTTGAGGTATTCATTTAGCACTTGTTGGCACAGAGTGGGAATCTCCAGGCTTCCGGGCTATGCTGTGGCCTTTTCAGAGGTCAGCCCGGGAACGCGTGTCTCGTGCCCTCCTGTCGCTGACCCCCCATTGTCTGCTCTGCAGCACAGGGGCGACGGGGGCAGGGGCGGGGGACACCTGGGAAGGACAGTGACCTTGGGACTCAGGGCCACGGAGAGGAGGCTGGCGAGGGCTGCAGCTGGGAGGCTCCCAGTCCTGCTGAGGCCCCACCGGCTGCCCACGGGTCCCAGCACAGACACGAGCGTTCCCCAGGCAGCTCAGCCAGGGTGGACTCTAGCCTCGAGACTTGTGTTCCCCTAACTAAGACCATAATAACCATATAGGGTGTGTTCAGGCACTTGAAGATTCTGCAAGCAAGAGACCGTGTTTGTGGATAAACAGCTGAGTCCTCTCTGTCTGCAGACGGAGCATAATTGCGTCACGGTGGTTTTCTTATCTGTGGAGCACAGTGTGAATGCACAACAGCAAAGACCTGCCCGGCCTCCCACTGGCCAGGGTTACGCATAGGCCGAGAGGGCATGCGTGCCCTCATTCTGCCGTGCAGCAGGCACACAGGGAAAAGGTCCCACCTGAGTGGGCACACGTTTCCACGGTGGTCCGCTGAGCTCGGAGGACAGGCCTAGGTTGTAGATGGCTCCATCTGAAGCATCCTGGACTTTAGAAGTGACAGGGAGTCACCTCTAGGAAGACGCTCCGTAGGTCCCGACTCCAAGGGGCCCCGAGAGCCTCCTTCAAAGAAAGGAGTGGAGTTGGTGTTAGGACCTGGCAGAGGAGCTGCAGCTCTGACTGAAGAGGGGCCGGGCAGAAGGGCTTGGGGGTCTCCATGCATGGCCCCATGACCTGCCTTAGAAGAAGACCCAGGACGTGCCTGAGTCTTCTTTCCGTGGCGCTGACCTGCACCCCTCGTTTGCACTCACCGCACACCTGCTCTCGGTTGCTATCTCTGCCCTGCACCTCGCTCACGCAGCCTTCCTCTCTGGAGTTACCGAGGGGGGCTCTGCTTTGGACAGGTGACCCGCACATAGTCTGTCTCGTCCAGCCGCATGTGTTCTTGCTGGAGCCCAGAGCGCTGGTGTATTTCACATGGCAGCCCCGGGCCTGCACCGCATCCCTGCGCCCTCCACTGGGGCCCGAGCACGAGCCTGCCCTCAGGCAGAGGCACGGTGTGACACCTTTGTCACAGCATCGCAGGGCCTCTTGGGGAGCACAGAAAACACTGGGCTCGTGGCCTGCCCCTGCCCGAGTGTGCGTAGGTCCAGTGGAGGAACCCAGGGATACCCAGAGTTGGAGGCCGGGGCTGTTAGCACAGCGTGCAGAAGAGAGAAAGTAAGAGCCCTGTCCTCGTGGGAAACTGCCTCTGTCTTTGAACTCGTTTCTTGAATGGCCAGATTCTGTAACACAGCCACGGCCAGGGCTGTGCAGACAGGTTTTTCAAGCTGCAGGAAACAGCCATAGGCAGGGACTTGCTGATGTCAGCTTGGAAATGGTCATTTCTCCCGAGGACAATTTGAGCTGTGTGCCCCTTGTCAGTCCGGCCCTCCTCCCCACCCCGCCCGGGACTCAGCAGCAAGGCTGGCTGCTCCCTCGTGCGCACCTCTCCCGGAGGACAGCCTCACTCCCCGTCGCCTCCTCCCTCTCAAAGGAAAAGCACTTAGGTAGATACTGAATTAATAGGCCCGGCTCTCTGCATTCAGAGCAGGTATGGACGCCTGGTTAGCAGCCTAAACAGGAGGTGGTCGCTCAGGCCCAAGCACTACCCAGCACTCTGCTGGGTGTTGAGTTGCCATCTTTACCAGTAGAACTAATGGGGAGGATTAGATAGTCCTGATACATTGTTCCAGGAGAAATCCGATCTCGTGTGTGTGTAAGTTGAGCTATAAGAGATTCAGTGCATTCTCAAGTAAACAAATGCATCTTTATTTGATCCTTTTTGGTATTAAAGAGGCTCTGACTGGGAAACGTCTCCTGGGGTCCTCTTTTCATGGTATATGTAACCCTTCCCTGGGAGCGTGTCGAACTAAAAGCATCTGTCCCCTCCCCTTTCTTTCTTTAAACCCTTAGCTCAGAAGAGGCGGGAGAAGGCAGGAAAACCCCTTCACCGGCAGAGTAGGCTGATGAGCAGCGGAGGCCCAGCTGAGCTGGTTGTAATTCTCCCTAACACCCTCAGACCAGATGCAAAAACCAAAGGAGATGGGACCCTGTCTCTAGATTAGCCCTGTGCAAGCACCTGTGCCCCCTGACCTTCCCCCCTCTCTGGCTTACTCCATCGCAAAAGCACTTGTACAGGGGGCAGTTTCTGAAGCTGGCCGCGTGCAGGGCTCTGACCCTTCAAGGGAGAGGGTACTGGGGGTGGGAGGTTGTGGCTAAGCTGGACTAGAACGAGCAAGGAAAGCGTCCTTTCCCTTTAGACCCCCTGTGGGTGGGTGCGCAGGACAGCACTCACCGCAGGTCACCTCTCTGGAGTGAGTCCACAGCACTGTTGCCCTCTGGCCTCTCGGTGACGCTTTCAAAGTAAATGGTGGCATCTGTATATTTTCCCCAGAATGAAAATGCAGGTCACAGATGTAAAATTTAACTGCAACTAAATGTGGTCTTAAGTGTTCCTTTGCTAGTTTTAACAAGCAAAGTTAAAGATCCCATCAAGGTGTGGAACATTGTCATCCCCCTCAGCTGCAGGTTTCAGATTTAAAAATTTTTAACTATTCTTTCACTTTTAAATTCAACTTTTTTTTGTGTGTGTGGTACTGAAGATTGAACACAGGGGCATTCTACCCCCAAGCTACACCCCTAGCCCTGTTTTTTATTCTTTATTTTTAAACAGGGTCTCACACTAAGTAATGGAGGGCCTCACTAAATAGCTGAGGCTGGCGGCAAACCTGTGATCCTCCTGTCTCAGCCTCCCCAGTGCTGGGATTACAAGTGTGCACCACCACTCCTGGCTCTAAATTCGACTTTTTTGAAAGTTCCAAAAATGGTACAAGGAATTCCCACATACTCTTCACTCAGCTTTCTCCAACAGCAGCACCTTACTTAACTGAGGTCCAAGTATCAGAATCGGGAAGTGGGCATCGATACGGTAGTGGTAGCCAGCTAGAGACCTTATGTCCATTGGAATTTCTGCCCCAGGACCCTGTCTACAATCACACCAACATTTAGTTGTCACTTTCCCTTTCCTTTGATCTTGGGCAGTTCCACAGTCTGTCCTTGACCTTGATATATATATATATATTTTAAGAGTACTGGCCGTTGACCTTTCAGGAAGTCCTTCAACTTGGAATTGTCTGGTACTTGCTCATTTTATAAATTCGCATTTTGCACTTATGGCGAGAATCCCACAAACCTGCTCTGCTGCTCCCAGGACCTCCTAGGGCAGTGCACACAGACTGGCAGTCCCCGGAGGCCCTGGTGGTGACCCCAGATGAGGTCGCTGCCAGGTTGCCCCTGGAAACCATGAGGCTATGTAACTAATCCTGCTTTCATTAATTCTGGTATCCACTGGTGAGACTTAGATGAAATAATTATTACTGTGGTATTTGAGAAATGGTGATTAAAAAAAAAACTTTTTATGTGTTTTAATTGGAATTCTACTGTAAGGAGCCAATCTCTCTTCTCCCTATAGTAAATTAATTTGCATTAATGTGAACTCTTGGATATTTATCTTGGTCTTTGTGTTGCCACTCTATCTTTCTCTGAAACTGTGAGGTTTGGTCTGCCAGCGCCCCTTGGCATTGGTGCCTGTGCCTTTCCCTGGGGGGTCTCCTTTCTCTCTCTCTCTCTCTCTCTCTCTCTCTCTCTCTCTCTTTTTCAGTGTGATCTCACCCTTCTGGCACATCTGTGTGCCCCAGGCTCAGCCTGTGTTCCCTGCTCCGGCCTTGGAATTGGCCATTTCTCCAAAGACCTCTGGTCTCTGTCTGTTATTGGAGATTTCTACTTCTTTCCTTTGGTGTTTTTATTTTGTTTTGTTTTGTTGTTGTTTGCTTGTTTTAAGATGTGGCCTAGCAAGGTCACTTAGAACATAAATCTGCCCCAATCTTCTGGGTGGACCATGTTTGTGCTCTATATATGTTCTTTTTTAAAAAAAGAAAAGGGAAAGAGGTCCTTGTAGGCTTTCATCTTCCAGCTGTGGTCGAGTTACGGGCAGCTTCTGAACGCGGAAGTGACCTTCATGTGGAGCCTCATCTTCTGATACTGCAATTAGGCTGATGAGTGGCCGTGGATGGTTACAAGGTTTCAAAGTCTTAAAAGGACAAACCTTCCAGACACCCCAGAAAGCAGAGGCTGGAGGCCATATCGAGCCCAGCGCCTGAAAGAAAGCTGGCCCTCGAGCTGAGCTGAGGGTTTTAGGTGGGGAAGCCGCTTGGAGAGGCCCAGGTAAAGACAGGATCCAGAGAACAGAGGCCGGCCTCGGGGAGTTCAGGGGTCGGAGGCGCTGGCCCGACCCCGGCTGTGGACTGAGCAGCGGTCGGTGGCTCCTGGCTCATCTTACCAGCGTGTGGCTCTGGGGGTGCGGGGAAAGGACTCCCAAGGCCTCCCCCCTTGGCTTCCCAGCCTTCCATGGAAGGAGGACATGGCTGAAGACAGAGGCAGGGCCGGGCCGTACCCTGAGCTCCCTCCTCAGCAGTGCTCTGTCAATGAAAATTCCGGCTCTGAAAATTCTGCATCCTGCACAGGAAGACAAAAGAACAGAACCAGCTCCCTGTATGCGCCAGTGCTGTGAAACTTCTCAGCCAGCTGTTTTTCAGGATCGGTGTCCTCTAGGACAGAGCTATTAAGAAGGACGCACGCCAAAGGCCGTGACAGGAAAACCCATCTGGCCTGTGTCCTGTGTCGCTCCTGCGACTGTGCCCAGCGGTCAGGCATAGAAGCCCCCTGGCAGCCCCCAGAGGCCACCGCCGCCCTGACCTGGCTTATGTCACCAGAGCTAGACCTATGTCGTCCATCAGTTTTGATTTAAACCTGTCGATAGACAATAATTTCCTCTCCACCCTGCTGTTTTCTGCTGATGTGGACAGGACTGTCTTCGATGGCTCTGTTGAATGGCGTGGGAGGGTTTGTCCTGACTTCCAGGAAACGGTGTTACCTTGGTTATTGAAAGAGTGGGGAGGGGGGCATGAGGTTAACAGAACAGTGTGGGCTTGAAATCCTGCGATTATGACTCTCCTCGGAGTGCTTGTTTAAAAGCCAGAGTTCACCAGGCGTGGTGGCGCACACCTGCAATCACCATACTTGGGAGGCTGAGACTGGAGGGTCACAGGTTCGAGGCCAGCCCCCAGCAACTTAATGAGGCCCTCCACAATTGAGTGAGACCCTATTTCAAAATAAAAAATAAGCCAGGCATGGTGGTACACACTTGTAATCCCAGTACTTGGGAGGCTGAGACAGGAGGATCACAGGTTCATGGCCAGCCTCAGCTACTTAGTGAGGCCCTCTGCAACTTAGTGAGACCCTGTTTCAAAATAAAGAATAAAAAATTGGGCTGTGAGTGTAGCTCAGAGGTAGAATGCCCCTGGGTTCAATTCCCAGTACCGCAAAAAATAAAATAGGGTTGGGGTATAGCTCGGAGGTAGGATGCCCAGGGTTCAATTCCCAGTACCAAATAAATAAATTAATAAATGAATGAATGAATGAATAAGTAAGTAAGTAAATAAATGCAAAAAAAAATAATAATTTGGGTCAGCGTGGGAATCACATTAAGTGGGACCTTGTGCGGCTTCAAGGCCGTCCTGGAAGTTGGAGGGTGACACGGGACGGTGCTTGGACGGCCGGGAAGTGGCACATGACTAGGATGGAACCAGAGGGGCAGAATCCGTACTGACCCCTGTCTGCTTCTGCCAGCGGCAGCCGCCCCAAGTAGGGCATGTATAGCAATCACAGGGCGGGCTCTCTGCAGGGCTGGTGTTTATAAAGTAACTTAAGTGAGACCAAGAGAAGAGTTCGTGTAGCCGAGGAGCCCTCCTGGTGAGGGGAAGGCAGCCGAGGGAAGGGAGCTGAGCAGGCCTGGAGCTGTGTGTTGACCGGGCGGGTCCGGGCCTGCGCCAGGCGGCTCTGGGATGCTGTGTTGACACACTTGAAGACAGCACCGGCTTGACCGGGAATTAATCAGACCGGCAGACTGAAAGCAGGGCTCTGGCGGTGTGGGGTGGAGGTGTGGGGTGCAAGGCACGAGGTGCCAGGGAGGAAGCCAAGGACAAAAGGACGCACCTGGGCGGGAATCCCAGCTGGCTGCAGCACTCACAGCCCAGTGACCGAAAGTGAAAGGGGACACACCAAGGTCACAGATTGACGCCACCTGACTTGACTTGGAGTCGGTAGGGGCTACTCGCTAATCATTTATTATGCTTCCTAGGAAGACTAGCCTTACGTTTTTTTAACCAAATGTGTAGCAGTTAAGATGAGATTTGCAAGCCTCTTAGTCCAAGCACGTGTACGCATGTAGATCTAACCATCTTTCTGTTTCTAACCTCAGGTTGACCCCAAAGATTGGCTTCCCCTGGAGTGAAATCAGGAACATCTCTTTCAACGACAAAAAGTTTGTCATTAAGCCCATCGACAAGAAGGCGCCTGTAAGTTCAGATGGATTCTACACAGGTTACCGCTTACCAAATTACTCTTACAGCTAAATGAGTTTCCAGGAGGACACTCGGATTCTCTGTGTGCCAAGGAGCCAGCGATATTCAGAATCCCCTGTCGTTGAGGGTCGGGGTCCTTTGGGCTGTGACCGATCCTTGTAGCGGGAGGTCATTCTGCAGAACCGGCGTTCGTGGAGAGCTAGATGCCATTAACCAGAGCTTTCAAACCATGTCCATCCCTTTGGACAAAGAGGGCAGATCCCAGGCTTTTGCCACATGATAGGCATTTCCTAAAAGGTGCTGTTTCTGCCTTGGGGCGCCTGGTTTGTGAAATGTCCAGCTCATGTCCCCAGAGGCAGACCTGGCTGCGGGACTCTCATCTGCGCCTCCCCAGTACCCAGCTGGAGGGCGGGTGCTGAGACCTGGAAGTCTGAGGGGCTCTATAGACTGGCTCTTGGAGCTCCCTTGGACGTTTTCACCCAAGTTAAGGAAATCCCAAATGTACCCGAAGCAGCGCCGGTGCCCAGGCTGTACCCACAACTTCTCCTGTACTGACACACGCCTCCACCTTTATCCAGGGTCACTCTGTCCCCAACACATGGTCTTCACTCTTGTCGGCACCCTGTTCTGCCCACATAGGGAGTGGCATCTCGCAGATGAGACCGTAGCCCTCAGCCCAGGAGGACATGGCTAGAAAAGGGTGTCGCTGGTCATCTTAAATATCCAGAAATTTGAAGCACAGGAATCATTAGCCAGGAGCTGCAGAGACCAATGTGTCCTGGAAGTCGGTTTTGTTCTTATCCTGACGGCATTTAAACTTTTAGCTGGTGTTTGCTCAGAATACCTAAGATAACGCACACACGTGACCGTAGTGTGGTGGGAACCGTGAGAATTTCGTTTTCTAGTCAGAAATCTGATCCTTTAAAAAATACCACTTGAGAAGAAATTCTCTTATTTGCCATAGAGCCCATTCTGGATTTTGCCAAAATCATAGATTGGAAGAGACTTTGTGTTCTTACATCCTTTCTGCTCCTTAGTCCCAGGGTTGTTGCTTAGCTGTACCTGGGCTCTGGGCCAGACCCTGGGCGTCTGTCGGGCCCTGTGGGACGGGGCGTCCTCGGCCCTGGTTATCCTCCCTGGGACTCTGCGTGGTCTGACTGTCTTAATTGCTTTTGCCCGCATCTGAGTTAGTCCAGCGTAATTTGAAATCAGCAGGTCTTGACATTGTGAAAGTATTTTCTTCTTTATTGAAATGTTTCCCGCTGTGTGTAGACTCTTGACTCTTGCTCCACGGGTAGTCGCACAGCTCTTTAAAATTAAACCAGTACTTAACACAGACTCTTGAGCTCCGTGGAAACGGGTCACATTAATGTGCAGCCCGCCAGCCGAGGGTCACGGCATGCCCGTGTCCTGTGGGCCGCGATTAGCAAGACGGCTGGGGAGTCTGGCGGCCACTGACTTTTCAAACGATTTTTTAGAAATTCAGCTGACTATAGGGCAGAAATTCTTAGTGGGCTGGACTGCTTAAGAATTAAGAGAGAGTGTGTGCAGATGGTGTGGGGGTGTTTAATTTGGTGTAGATTTCGCTTTTGAAAAGCCGAAGACGATCCCAGACTCGTAAAGTCCCAAGCAGAGGCACTGCGGTGCACCTGGTTGAAGCAGCACGGCGTGTTTACCATGGAATTGTTTCTGTGAAGCCTCGTGTAAGAAGAGAAAGGATGGCTGCCGCTGCCTCCCCGGGGCCGGGCAGGACTGCACAGGGCCTGAGCCCCACAGGGAGGCCACACTCGGGTGGACACAAAGCCAAGCAACCCTAGGCTTCCTGCAGCGATCCCAACCACTCAGCCAGGGTGAAACCGTAAAGCAGGCTGAGGAGGGAGAGGGGGAGAGGAGGGTCTCCTGGAGGCGGCCTCCCTGCACTCCCCACATCCCACACCCCACCGAGGCTTTCCTGCCCAGCCTGTCTTTCGCTTTGGGCAGAAGAAAGCCAAATATTCAAGTCCAAACTACTACATAAAGTGTAGAAGCCAGAACCTCTGAGTCAAGGAGGCGTGGGACTTGTATCTGGTGTGGCCTGGCAGAGGGCACCTCCCGCCCCTAGGACCAGACAGGTCCTTTTCAAAAGCCAGTTTCTCCTTTCTGCCAAGGTGCCCAGGGTAGTCGGGGGCCATGCTCTGCCTGTAGGGGGCTGAGGCAGCAGCCATGCTTCCCTTTCAGACAGTCTGTGGCCTCAAAGAGAAGGCAAAGGGCTCTCAGCTGCTGCCCTCATGCGCCTTCCCAGGAGCCCTGAACGTGGCTCCCCCCGCCACCCCGTCCTGTCCTGGTTGGACCAGCGGAGGCGGGCCTTGGGGGACTTCCCGATATTCTGTGAACCTGCTCTTGGCATCCCTCATGCCCTGTTTCCATTTCTAGGATGCAGGTTCTCTACCAGTTTAGAAAGCCTGCCCCTGTCTGGTCCTGTCTGGTTTCACTTAGGAGGCACAGTTGGGGAGGCTTAAACTTGGACATCATTTAAGTATGATTTTTTTGTTTTCAGTTGGAAGTCAGAAACTGGCTTCTTTCAAATGCACGTGAGAGGAATTCCCTTCCACCCTCCCTCCGCCCCTCACTAAGCAGCAGGTTCCCAAAGTGCTCTGGATTCTCTTGTTAAACATGCAGTTGGAGCCGGGCACGGTGGCACACGCCTGTAATCCCAGTACTTGGGAGGCTGAGACAGGAGGATTGCAGGTTCGAGGCCAGCCTCAGCAACTTAGACTTCATTTTAAAAAATAAAAACGGGGTGGGGGAGTAGCTGAGAGGTAGAATGATCTGGGTTCGCTCCCTTGTGTCAAAAACGAGGAGGAGAAGGAGAACAACATCAACAACAACCCACACATTGGACCTTTGGATCTTTTCCATTGATTTTTTTTTTCTCAAGGGGAGTTGGTGCTAATCAGCATTTCTTTGCAAATACTCATGAGTCACAGCAGAACCTCCACGGGCAGTGGACCCGTGAAGCCGTAATAGAGGGTTGAGTAATAAGAGAGAGGTGGGTAATAAACGTTCCTGTTTCTCCCAGCTCTCTGGACTCCTCCCTGGGAAACCCAGTGAGTTAATAACAGGTGTGTGAACCCCCAGGGGAGTCCCACCCAGGAAGTTCAGGGGCGCCAGGGTTTCTGGAGTCACAGAGAGACTGGAGCTCCACTGCCCTGCCTGGGCGTGCTGCTCAGCTGGTCGGCCATGCGTCGCTGGGGGCGGGGCGCGCTGCTGCCTGGCCTCAGCCCTGTCCCTGTTCCAGGTGGTCAGGACCTGGACACCAAGGCACTGAGGTTGCGAGGAACCCCCGGAAGCTGGCAGGGACGTTTTTAAACGCCTTAGAGTTTCTGGACTGTGTTCCTTCTTGTATCCCCAAGTTAGTCATTGCAGGAGCAAGGAATTTGGGAGCTAAGCGGGTCTGTCACCCTGCACTAAATCTGGACAGTCACTGGTCATAACACTCCTGGACGCCACTTTCTGTTGTCCTTTTCCAGAAGTGGTTTTGTAAGGCAGCTCGTGTCGTGTCTGTGAGTGAGAACTTGATGTGTGAGCCACATTTTACTGTGCCAGCTACTCTGTATCCAGGTTCCTTGTAACATTGTGCGATCTGATCTCCATGACAGTCCTGTTAGATACCGTCACCCCCGTTTCATGACTGAGACCGAGTGACAAAGTGACTTGCTCCAGGTGTGTGGGGGGGGGGGGGCTCCAGCGTGGCCAGGCACATCAGACGGTGTCACCCGGCCTATACCCCTGGAGCACCAGTACGTGCTGAGCGCTGGTTTGGTCCTGGGAGGTCAGAGGTGAATGAAGCTGGTGGTTTAATGGGAGCGGGAGATGCTGGAGTGACGCGTTAGCAGGCTGTGGCGGGTGGGCGGAGCCAGGGGCATCTGGGAGATGTAGCCGCACGACAACACGCTAGCAGAAGGACGCAGTTGGGGGTTGGGGGGCCACGCTGCAAGGCTGCGGTGGGAGCATTGGAGGTGAGGACATGACCGGCGCCTGTCCCCGTGGAAGTATGAGAGGCGAAAGGCGGCACCCAGGAGACAGGAAGCTCAGGGGCAGGCCAGGCAAGATGGGGGAGTGGCAATCGTGACACCTAAGATGGAGCCCAAGAATCGACACAGTGCTGACATGGCGGGTAGCACTGGTGTCCGGAGGTGAGCAGAGCCTCGCTTTGGAGTGGCCATTGAAATGTCAGCGTGTGCACGCCCGTGAAGACCAGGCAGGCACACACTCACCCACGTGCACTATCCACACAGCTCAAGACACCCCTCTCCCCGTCCCAGAGAGCAGATGTTCCTGCTGCCGAGAACGGGCGCTTCTGGCCCACCTTCTGTTACGTTTGGTGCTTTCGGGAAGGGTTCTAGACTTGCGCAGAGCCGGCAGAGTGGTTGCTGAGTCCCGGCCGCCCGCCCTGTTTTGCAGGACTTTGTGTTCTACGCCCCCCGCCTGAGAATTAACAAGCGCATCCTGCAGCTCTGCATGGGGAACCACGAGCTGTACATGCGCCGCCGGAAGCCGGACACCATCGAGGTGCAGCAGATGAAGGCGCAGGCGCGGGAGGAGAAGCACCAGAAGCAGCTGGAGCGGTGAGTGCCGGGGCGGGGCCAGGGTGGGCGCGCCCATCACGTGACCCTGCGCACTGTCTCTTCTGGTCCAAAAAGCCTGGCGGAGCATGACCTGGCCATAGCGCAGGCCTCACCTGCAGTGTGGCTCGGAGCCCTGTCCCAGCATCAGCTCTGGGGGCCAGATGTTGGGCGGAGCCGTCCCTGCAGGCTTTGGCCCCTTCGCGCGGCTCCCAGGACAACCAAGACCCAGCAGCTCCCGGTGGGGTGCTGCAGCAGCTGCCCCCGGGCCTGTGGGAGCCCAACCTGTGCCTCTCCCTCCTCCAGGCAGCAGTTAGAGACTGAGAAGAAGAGAAGAGAGACTGTGGAGAGAGAGAAGGAGCAGATGCTACGGGAGAAGGAAGAGCTGATGCAGCGTCTGCAGGACTACGAGCAGAAGACCAAGAAGGCCGAGAAAGGTGGGGGCTGAGCTGGCCGCACCCCGAGGTCATTCTGGGCTCCACTCTCTGTTCCCCTTGGGCGGTGGACAGGTCCACACACAGCCAGGGAATCTTCTTCAGGAGTACTGGGCTCCGTGTAACACAGCACCCCAAATAGACTTGGAACAAGGACATGGTAACACGGTTATTTAGGTTAGAAAATAATAATGCACTTACTAACTTCCATGCTCTAATCTTCCCATGGCCCTTTGAGGTGAGCCCTGAGTCTCCGCATTTTCCCCACGAGAACAGAAAGACTGCTGGAAGTAGAGTCAGCCCACGGACACAGCCCCAGAGGCGCAGAGCCAGGTGGCTGCTCCCAGCCCTGTAGATGCGAGCCAGGGGTCTCTACAGCCAGACCCCTCAGCGGCCCCACTGTGGGGGAGGCTCGCCCGTGCTCCTAGGGTCATGGGGTCAGCTTTTGGCGTGGGTGTTGCCCGCAGCCTGCGGAAACTCCAGCACCACGTTTCCGCCTGCTAAGCCTGGGGGCGTGGGCACGGTGGGTCCGTTCCGAGGGCACAGGGGCCAGACCCCTGGAAGAGGGACGTCTGACCAGCTCTGTGCAGTGGTTTCTAACATCTTGAGAAAATCATCTAGAGACACAACTGGAATGAGCCACGAGGCCTCCCCTGGGGCCGCCAGCCACCTGTGACTCTGTCCCCCCTGTGGTTCCGGCCTCCACCCATCCTGGGCTTGGAGCGGAAGGTTCCCGGGGCTTCTAGCAACTGTGGCTTCTTGTTGTCTGCAGAACTCAACGACCAGATCCAGAGAGCCCTCCAGCTGGAGGAGGAGAGGAGGCGGGCGCAGGAGGAAGCCGAGCGGCTGGAGGCTGACCGCCTGGCCGCGCTGCGGGCCAAGGAGGAGCTGGAGAGACAGACGGTGGATCAGATAAAGAGCCAGGAGCAGCTGGTAGGGATTGCCTGGGTTTCAGGATGCTGAATTATAGAGAGGCTGCTTGGGAATCGAAAGCGCGGCACCTGCCTCGTAACGACTTTCACCTGGGCTTGTAAGGGGATCTGCCCAGATGGGGCTGGGACTTGCGGTCTTCTGCGTCCCCAGAAGGGGAGGTGGCTGTGGGCGTCCGGGGTCCCACAGTGACATGGGGTGGCACAGATGAGTCCTGCTGGCTGCGGGGAGAGGGAGGGACAGAGCGTGTCACTACAGAGGCCGTTCGCCATCACACGGGAACGTCCCTTCTCAAATGGCCTCTGCGGCAGGGGGCCCGGCAGCCACTGTAGCCTCGCCTTCCCTTCCAGGCTGCAGAGCTTGCCGAGTACACCGCCAAGATTGCCCTCCTGGAGGAGGCGCGGCGGCGCAAGGAAGACGAGGTTGAGGAGTGGCAGCACCGGGTGAGTCCGGCCTCGGGGACCCCGAGCAGTCACGGGGTGCAGCCCATGGTGGGCCCTCTCCAGTAGGTGGATGGATGGGAGGAGGGTCCGGCCTAGCTGGCAGGTGGCAGTAGGAGCTGCTGGGACATTTCTGCAGCCTTTGCCAAGACCGGCTGTAGTGCCGAAGCAGAAATCTCTCGGGAATGGGCCTGACCTTGTATGCTAATGAATACAGCTGTTGGATTAACAGAGGAACAAAGACCTGCTTGTTCATTTCCACCACCACTCTACCAGCACCCTGACCCGCTCAGCCCCGACTGGGAACTAGTCTAAATCCGCTCTACTTGTGCCCCCCGAGACAGGGCCACAGTGCCTGAGACCAGCCCTCCTGGGATATACGCGGGGCACTGTGGAGACCTCAGAGGCCTCCAGCTCGGGGTCCTTACTGCACAAGGGGCTGTGCCCACATTGTAAGCTTTCCCCGTGGACTAGAGGTCATGGGCACAGGACCTCACTCGGGTGTGACAAGTTATAGCTGTAATCATTAGAGACCGTCCAAAGAGCTTGTTTCCTGTGTGCCCTCTAGGACAGCAGAGGGTTTGGCCATGGCTCCTGATGTGGACTTAACACAGTGGGAGGCTCTAACTCCCCCACCTGTCTCCTCCCTCTCTGGGGTCCCCTCCTGGGGCCTCCCCTGGCTTCTCTCCCTGCCTGTTTTCCTCCTCTCTGTTCCTGCTCCCCAGCCTGTTATAAGCAGACTTCTTAGGTTCTTGGAAGAAGTACTTGTTTATGTATGCAGTTTTTGCAGTGCTGGGGCTTGAACTCAGGGCCTTATGCACACTGGGCAAGTGCTCGACCACCGAGCCCGTCCTGTTGTAAAGTATTATGTGAGAAAAGCTAAGCCCGTATCCAGGGAGCAGGTGGAGCTGGGTAGAACCAGGCCTGCACCCCGTGAAGATGCTGAACAAATTCAAGGTGATGGATAGGAGGGTTCTTGATAAACACAGTCTCCCAAGCAGAGTGAAATTTTCCCACCAGAGCTTTCTTAGTGGCGCTCTCTAGCACACAGGGCATTTGTGTTTATTTAATGTTTTTTTCCTAAAAATGTATACACAATGAGCATATACTAGGATTATAGATTTTTTAAAAAAGGAACCTTAAAATACATCCAGCTGGTTGGCTTTCTCCATGGAGGCTGCCTGGGAACCCTGCACGTGGGCACCCCTGCAGACTGATGCTCCGGCTTCACTCCTGCCGTGTGTGACAGCCGCCAGGAGAGCAGGGACAGGACCCCTGTGGCGGGGGGGGGGGGGGGGGGGGGGGGGGGGGGGGGGGGGGGGGGGGGGTCCCTGTGCTCCTTAAGGGAAGCGGTCCAGACATGAGGTTTCAGGGCGAGGTTTCAGGGTGAAGCCCTCACCCACCTATGCATCCGCCCCCGCAGGCCAAGGAAGCCCAGGACGACCTGGTGAAGACCAAGGAGGAGCTGCACCTGGTGATGACGGCCCCCCCGCCCCCGCCACCCCCCGTGTATGAGCCGGTGAGCTACCACGTGCAGGAGAGCCCGCAGGAGGAGGGCGCCGAGTCCACGGGCTACAGCGCCGAGCTGTCCAGCGAGGGCATCCTGGACGACCGCAACGAGGAGAAGCGCATCACCGAGGCCGAGAAGAACGAGCGTGTGCAGAGGCAGCTGCTGGTGAGCGAGCGTGGGCGGCGGGCGGGACGGAGGGGCCGCCTCCCCTTCTGCCTGCCAGTCTCGAATGCCCTGGGGGGAGGGGTCGCTGAGATGGCCCCCAGGACAGGGCGCTGACCTCTGATGCTCCGTTCACCTTGCAGACTCTGAGCAACGAGTTGTCCCAGGCCAGAGACGAGAATAAGAGGACCCACAACGACATAATTCACAACGAGAACATGCGCCAAGGCCGGGACAAGTACAAGACGCTGCGGCAGATCCGGCAGGGCAACACCAAGCAGCGCATCGACGAGTTCGAGGCCATGTAGAGGCCGGGACCGCGGGCAGGGGGGCTCGCCGACGCCACCGGGCTCTGCCCAGGGCTTGGTAGCGCGCAGAATCTAGAAACCCCTGGACGCGCTCCAGGTCCCTTAAAAAAGAGCGGTGGCCCAGCAGAAGTGTTCTGGGCCGGAACCAGCAGCAGCCTCTCTGGCTCTTTTTTGTTGTTGTTTTTTTTTTCTTCATTTGTATCATAGTGCCAAACAGGCCTGATTTTGGTGAGAATTATTGAATCACTTCCTGTTTATGCTCGGAGCAGGACTGATGGAATTCAGGAAAGGTGTGTAGGGTCCGAGTCACACGCTGGGTGCTGGCCTGGGTGATCCTGGCCCCAGTATCTTGAAAACCACCCCGTGGCTTACGGCTGTGCCATCCTCTCTCTGTTTTTGAAACGAGCTCACGTTGATTGATTTGCTCTTGGTTTCTATGAAGGACCCATCTCTATATTTGTGTTCCGAGGGGTGAAAGTGATTTTGGAAATCTCTCTCCCACACATCGCTCTTCCTTCCCTCCAGTCCTTCGGGGCAGCGATCCCAGATCCGCAGTGGTCATTCAGCGTGAACATACGGTACAGGAGGACTCTGATAAAACTTTTTGCTTAACAGTTAGCATAATACTTTGTTGGACTTTTCCTAATTAATCATCAGCTCTAGAGGATAGTATTTATATATAAGTGATAATATGGGTTTGTAACATTAGTTTCGAAAAGGGACAGTTTTGTTCTGTATATTTTGTTACCTTTTACAGAATAAAATAATTGCGTATTAAAAACCATGTAAGCACGGCACCTGATCTGATGTGGTGTGAGGGCAGCAATAAAACTGACTACCTGTTGTAATCGCATCTGTAAAAAAAAAAAAAAAAAA
>PVLC010034144.1:0-16956 GCA_004027655.1 Graphiurus murinus
AAAAAAAAAAAAAAAAAAAAAAAAAAAAAGATTTATGTTCTCACAGCATCCTGGTTGAAAGAGCAGGCTACATCTGTCACTTTCCCAGGAGCTTAAACTCCCCAAGTTCTGACATCAGTGGCTCCTATCTCTGGTGGATGCAACACTTAATTGCCGGCAGAGTTACTCCTAAGCACAGGATTAACACTTTCCTGTTCTACTGTGCTAATCAAAGAATGCCAGAACTAGATATTCCAGGGCAGAGTTGAAAATGCAGAGCACACATTTGAGATTTTGAACTACTTAAGTTTCTCAAATATGTATACATAAAATAATGTGAAGGAAAATGGAAAAGTTGTTGGACCTCTTTCCTGGTTCCTTTCTGTGACCAACATAATAGAAAAATCCTTTGGCATGTCCAGTCATGACAAACCAACACAGTATTAAAGAGAAATGATAAATTTAAGTCTATACTGATTGAAAAATCCAGCATTTTATGAGCCAACGAGTATAAATTTATATATATATGCATATATCATATGTTTTACTTCATTTGCGTATTTAGAGTTGTTGGTGAAAACTGCCTACATGGTGAAAACTGCCTATGTAGTGAAAACTGCCAAAAATTCATTTTTAGGATTACCATGAGGAAAATGAATTTGTATTTTATTTATATATGGGAGCAGTTTTATTTTCACTTTCAGTGAAATATTGTACTCTTAAAATCCAGTAACTTTCCATTATTTTGGTAACATTTAATATTCAAAAGATATATTTAGGGATGAGGAACTAGTATAATCATTCTGTGTATTGATTTGTAAGTACACAAAGGAGCATGATCATTTTGGCCTTTTTTGGCTTAAATATTGTCATTTTAATGCTATTCATGTATGTAATGCTCCATATACTTTGAAAAGTGTAGATAACTAATTGGAGAATTCTTCACCCGAGACCTTTCTTTATAAGGGTAGAGTCAGGGAGATGAATTCATTAAGACAAAGGAGTATCAATGAAAAGTGAAAATAAATAAAAGTTAAAATTTTAGCTGATTCAGATCCTCATAACTTTTTGCTTTTCAGGTCTTTGGGAAATTAAGGAAAATATGGAATTATATGTTTCACAGTTTATGAATTCAGTATTATTAATTTTCTGTTTTGTTTTACAGGAGAATCAAGAAAGTATGTTGAGCAAAGTACAGGATTTCAACAGCTGGGAAGTTCTGATGAAGAAGTTCCATGACATATCTTCTTCAGTTTTCTCTGAAAGGATGGAAGAATTGACAACTTTACACCAAATATTTACAGATATATATTAAAACATGATATCCAGTGAGTTATTATTTCTCTTTCTGAATTAAACTGACTTGGAAATAGTTTGAGAAAAATTTTAAGAAATAGTGTGGCTTTTGATTGGAATCACAGTTTTTCATCTAAGTGTTTATACCTTCTCATCTTTATCTCCATTGTCACATCTTTCAATAGGACCGTCACTGGGCACCATACCTACACATCCACTGGAAATAGGAATCAATATGAAAGAGTTCAGTTCAGCTCAGCAAATAGTAATGACCTGTATCTTCTGTGTCAGGTGCTGTGGTAGGTACTGAGGTACAAGGCGAAGATGATGATCTGCTTAATCTCAAGGAGTCTAAATCAGGCTCATATTGTTCTTCAGCATTGTCTGATCTACTTTGCTTATTCCCCTCTTGCTCATTACCTGGGTAACTTCTGTCTTCTTGGCTTGCTTTCTACCATTTCCCACTGTGTTCCTTTATCCTGCTAGTATTTTTCTTTTTAACCAGAACCAACACTTCATCCCCAAGTGATTAGGAATATAATTTGTAACTTGATTCTTCAGATAGACTTTCTGAATTAAGTAAATGCAATTTTAAATATTTAACTACTTTTATTTTCCTAAATTATTCTTTCTGAACTAAGCAAAAGCAATTTAAAATATTTAATTATTTTTATTTTCCTAATTTATTCAATCACAAGCAACAATGAAAGAGATCCCATCTTATTATCTGATGCATTAACTGTGGGACAACAGGGACCCCTTATTTTCTTGATTAATTTAAACTTACTTATACTCAGTTGGTGAAACATTTTTCTTAACAATTTACAAAATCACACAATAAAAATCACCTTTGAAAACAGTTTAGGAGGAATATCTAATGACTTGTTGTAGACTAATGTATCCTAAGAATAATTTTGAAAGGAATATTAGAATTGAGATATAGAAAAGCAGTAGTATTTTTCTCATATTCTTTTCTAAATAAAAACAAAATTAACAAGATTGTGTTCTTTTACCTATTCCCATAAGCAACAAGAACATATAGATTTTCCTCCAAGAAATTGGAATATCAGCTCTATGGAAACAGAAATAAAGAACATGGAAAATGTTGCAAAACTAACATGTCTCTAGATCATTCAAATTATTTAATATAATAATTTTATTTCTCAGAAACATGCATACCTTGACCTGGTTATCTCAGGAAACTCTCCTCTTTTCCTTTCTTTTTCTCCCTATTCCTCACCCTTCTTCATAAAAGAAAAAAAAAATCACTGTAGCTGTACTTTCCAAAGACTAGAAAAATTAAACTCTGACTGTTGAGTAATGACTACTTTTTTTTTTGGTGCTGGGGATTGAACCCAGGGGAATTCTACCTCTGAGCTACACCCCAGTCCTATTTTAATTTTTATTTTGAAACAGGGTCTTGCTAAGTAGCTAAGCCTTGCTAAGTTGTTGAGGCTAGCCATGAACAATGAACCTGTGGTCCTCCTGTCTTAGCCTCCCAAGTACAGGGATTACCGGTGTGCGCCACCAGGCCCAAAAATAACTACTTCTAACATCTCTGAAAATGCCCTAAACCCCTCTCTTTTTCTCTTCTAATTAAAATTTTTTTATAAGTAAACCTCACATTAATTGAACCATAGCTTTTCTTTTCTTTTGTTCCCCTATTATTACTACAATACTATTTTTTCTATTGCTCATTTAGAGCATGCAGTATTTCAACTACATTTGGATTAAACAAACTTTTTGTGAGCTGGGCTTGAAATTTAACCACCACTTACCTACAGAAACTTGTTATGAAGAAATGTTTCTTAAGACTAACAAATAACTTGCTACAATACAGCCTGTTTTAAGCTAGGAAATGTTTCTAATAACATATTTTAATGTATGAATTTTACGTTTATCTTTATTACTATGTAGTCTTACCTATAATGTTGCTTTTGAGGGTCTTTTTGAATTTAGAGTGCACATTGTTATCAAATTGATAGTCGTCACTTCATTTTCAAGATATGAAGGACAGACATAGTTATTGACATTGTAAATCAATTTTCATTAGTCTATGACAATTAATTGAATTAAGTATTAATATGTCAAGCAAATGACTCAGTACTTTGGGTCACTAAAACCCCCAATTGCATTAATTGTTCTTCCTGCTTGGACAACCATTGGCCTGCTAACTTTCAATCAGGTTAGTTCTACCATGTCAGCATATCACTTTCACAGTGCCACTTTCTGAAAACTTATTCACTAAGACCCTTTGCCTTCTAGCATTTTTTTCAGGGTGTTCTTTACTTCCGTGTTCCTCAGGCTGTAGATCAGAGGGTTAAGCATGGGAATTACAAGACTATAAAACACAGAGACTACTTTGTTGTACTTCCATGAATTCCCTTTAGGTTGCCGCAGGTACATGAAAAATAGTGTTCCATAGAAGATGATGACCACTGTGAGGTGGGAGGCACAGGTGGAGAATGCTTTGCATTTGCCCTCTGAAGACTGGATTTTTATAATGGAGAACAGGATGCATATGTAAGAAATGAGGACTGCCAGAAGGGAACCGGTGAGATTCACTGCTGAGAAGATCAAGAGCTGCTTCTCTTTGTTGTGGGTGTCGGAGCAGGAGAGGGCGAGGAGAGGGGGGTCAGCACAGTAGAAGTGGTGTATCACATTGGAGTCACAGAAAGACAACTGGAAAGTCAGTACCGTCTGTATCACAGAGTTCAGGAAGCCATAGGTATAGACTCCTATGGCCAACTCCTTGCAGACCCTCTGGGTCATAATGGCGGTGTAAATCAGGGGGTTACAGATAGCCATGTAGCGGTCATAGGCCATTGTGGCCAAGAGGAAGCATTCAGTAGTGGCAAAAGCACTGGAGAAGTACAGCTGAGCAAAACAGCCTGAGAAGGAGATGGTTTTTTTCTTCACTAATAAATTCTGCAGCATCTTGGGCCCAATGGAAGATGAATAACAAAGATCAATGAATGCCAGGTGACTAAGAAAATAGTACATGGGGGTGTGGAGCCGCAAATCCGCCTTGATGAGTAAGATCATGCCAAGATTTCCCACCAGGGTGATGAGATAAATTACCAAGAACATCACAAAGAGGGGGAGTTGCAGCTCAGGACGATCTGTGAATCCCATGAGGACAAATTCAGTCACTGTGGTACGATTGCCTCTTGCCATTTTGTTCTTTTACCTGTTGTGAAAAGACAAAATATGGCTTAAAAATGATTAGATGCTTAAAAACAAAAGCTTCTTATGTCTTGGACCCATTACCAGATGATGGAAATGTGGACTTAATTTCCTAATAGTTAAAGGTTGTCTTTAGTCATGGGACTTTCTTTTCATAAACCAGACTTGGAAGGTCTAAGCTCATTTCCTTTTGGAATAAGGGGCACGGACTTCCTAAGACAAGCCCTATTTTCATGTTAACAGTGGAAATATTTTCAGTTCAATTCAATACGTGCATATTTCTGGGCTCTAACTGGGGCCCTATAGCATGCTTGGTGCTGAAAGGCAGGTGGGACACTATATTGTCTTTGTAGTCATGGAGTCTAGCAGAAGGGCTCTGGGTGTGGTGGTGCACACCTGAAATCCTAGTACATGGGAGGTTAAGACAGGAGGATCTCTGGTTCAAGGACAGCCTCAGCCAGGATTCTCATCAACTTAGTGAGATCCTGTTTCAAAGAAAAAAAAAAAAAAGTAGGGCTGGGAGTGTAATTCCAGGTAGAATATTCCCTGGGTTCAATCCCAGTACCACAAACAAAACAAAACAAAAATCCACATAAAACAAAAAACAAACAAACAAACAAAAGGGTAGTGACCTGGGTATGAGTAGAGATGTGCAAAGTGCTGTAGTACATAGGAGGGAGGGAGAGACTGAATGTGGGTGGTAGAAACAGAAAAGCTTCATTCACCGATTCTTATTTACTTATCAAACAGATATTGCCCATTTGCATGCTGTGTGTCAGATGCTATGCTAAATGGAGGTGATACAATGAATAAAATGCATGTGCACCTTCAATGAGCTCACTGGCTGGTGGGAGAAATATATACACCTAAAAAACTACTTACAATTCAGTGGATAGTGCTTTGAAAGAGAGGAAACCTCTAATTCTATCTGCCTGATGGAAGAGTGGTGTGTGTGGGTGGAGGACTGACAGTCTTTAAAGAGGCTGCACTCAGTTGTCCTCAATATAGACTGGATATTTTAAATTATAAATGCGACATGGCCACTTGGTGAAGTTTTCAAATGACACAGAGGGCTATAAATGAAAACAAAATGAAAGAGTATTCTCCTTTCTATCTCCAAAACAATTGCTTAATGGTGACCAATGTTAACAGTTCCTTTTATTTTTAAAAGATTATTAAGTATAAACAAATATGAATACACACACACTTTTTTTCTGCATAAAGGAGGCCAAACAGTTTTGCACCTTGTTTTCTTTTTACACTTAGCACAGATTCCAAAGCAACTTGTATAAACTCATGACATTCCTTTCTGTACCGATATCATAGTTTATTAAGTTCTCTCTTAATGGACTTTTAAATGTTTATAAGTTTCCTCTTATTTCAAATAAAGCTGGAATAAATAAACATCCATGTGCATGTATATGGATAGAGGGTAACCACTAGAAGTAGTTTTAGTTAAAACATATGCATTCATTTTATCTTTTGTCTGTGACTCATAAATCAGCTCTTTATTTGATCTGCATATTGAAATTATTTTGCAGTTTTTCACTTGTCTTTTAATGATTGTATGACATTTTTTCTTGGTGCTCTGCATTAAGTTTTAAATAATTTTGTGTCAAATGTTTTCCTTTTAGATTTATGACATGGTTATATAATATTTCTTAATTTCATATTATTAAAATAATCCCTTGTTTCATTCTAGATCTTTGCTGGATTTCACTTTTACATTGCAATCTTTGATATGCCTGGAGTTTAATTTTGACATAAGGATGAGGTAATCAGCTCTTTTGATTTATTTCTCCAAACAGCTGGCCAGGTGTCCTAATGCAACTTGTTAGTAAAAACATTTTCCTGTTAATTCTGTTGATTTAAAACTCTAGCCATATTGCATACCAAAGCATCTTTAAGCATTTGAGTCAATTTATGATTTTTTTGCAGTCTTTTCTAGAACAAGGACCAAACTTTAAAATAAAATGCTGTAAAATTCATTTTAATGTCTGGTAGGGCTATTCTCATCGGTATAATTTTTCGGGTAAACCAAAGTATTATTTTATTAGGTTTTAAAAATAATACTTTTTGAGCCGGGCGTGGTGGTGCACGCTTGTAATCCCAGCATTCGGGAGGCTGAGACCGGAGGATCCGGGTTCTCGGCCAGCCTCAGCTACCTAGTGAGGCACTCCGCAACTTAGTGAGACTCGGTTTCAAAATAAAGAATAAAAAATAGGGCTGGGGGTATAGCTCGGAGGTAGAATGCCCCTGAGTTCAATCCCCAGTACCACCACCAAAAATAATAATAATAATAATAATAATAATAATAATAATAATAATAATACTTTTTGCATTTGAAATGCTATTGTATTGACTTGACATGTTATTTTTGGAAGGATTGGCATTTTTACAATAGAAACTTTATGACTAAGGTATGTATTTCATTAATTAAAGACTTTCCTAAATAGAGTTTTAATGTTTCCTTTAAACTTAATGAATACACATTCAACATATTTTTTAAGGTTTATTCATAGGCATTTTATTTTTTATCACTACTGTAAATTAAATCTTTTTTCATTTTGTGGTCTGTTTAAGTATCATTTATTTAAAAGAAAGCTATTGATTTTTATAAATTAATTACATAGCAATCTTCCTTACCATAGTTTCCTATCATTTAAAATGAGTGTTTAGTTGATTATAAAAGGTTTTTCAAATACACATTCATATGAAAAAGATGTGAATTTCCTCCCTCATTTCTATATAGTATCTCTCATTCCTTTCTTTTCTCTATTTGTATTGGCAGTACTTCCAGAGCACTGTTAAAAAAGTAGTGACAACTTTTACCTTTAATCCTCTTCAAGGATTCTTGAGAAGTACAAGGAGACTCTCAGGCATTGAAGACTGAGGGAATAGGTTATACAAAGTCTCTGGGTTGTGGGAAAGACCAGGCATTAAAGAACTGTAACTCTTAAGGGTGTGGTACCTTTAAGAGCAGGCTTCCTAGGAGTGAGTCCGCCTTTGACACTAACAGGGCTCAGGGCAAGAATAGCAAATGGAAGGCCACATAACTACATATGCATATTTAAAAGTTGAAAGACCAGTACAAAAAACGTTAATGAAAGATGTTCTATGTTCCCTATATAACAATTATATCTTTACAATGCTCCAGAAAACAGAATCCTTGGGATCCTTAGAATTCTGGGCAGGAATGCAGTTGGATGGGGAGAACCTATTTCCATCCTCCACACAGGGTTTCATCAGTCTGTACTTGTCAGCTGAAAAGCAAAGCTTTATTCATACCTCTGTAAATAGCCGGCCTTGGCTACCTTGAATGTCTAGGTGTGAGGACATCAGCAATGTGCTTCACCCTTATAAGACTGATTTGGGAAAGAGGCTCTTGTAGACCCTGGGAGTGAACTGGGAGTCTTTTGGACAAGGAATCTAGGGGTCTTGTTACCTGCAGGTGGTCTAGAAGGGCTCTGTAGCATGGACTATGGGTGAGCACATCCCTTGGCCTCAGAGACTCCTTAGATCTAAAAAATGGAGACTAGGGAGTGTACTTTTATGTTTGAATTTAAGGATTATATTACCTGTGTGTGAATGATAAGAAATGTGGCTAGAAATGTGTGTCTGGGCTAGATAATTGAGGTTCTGATATCCCATTTTAAGGGGTTTGGTTTGTATCCTGTAGGGACAGGCTGCCTTTCAAATGAACTGAGATGGAAAGAATCTCAGAAAGTGAAGGAAAAATTCAAGGGGCATGCTTTAGATAGAGGAGCAAATGAGCAAGGAGTTGAGTCAGAGCAGCTCAGAGAATGTATGAGAGACTGAACCTTCTTTTTAGTAAAATCAGGGGCAAATAGAAGATATTAGCAGAGACAAATCAGTTGAGGTTTGGAGTGTACCATTTGTGAAGAGTCTTGGATGCTAGAGAGAACTGGGAAACTATATCAAGACATTATTATTATTATTATTATTATTATTATTATTATTATTATTATTAGTAGTAGTAGTAGTAGTAGAGTAGTAGTAGTACTGGGGATTGAACTCAGGCATTCTATCTCTGAGCCACATCCCCAGCCTTATTTCATTTTTTATTTTGAAACAGGGTCTTGCCATATTGCTAAGGACCTCACTAAGCTGCTGAGCCTTGGCCTTGAATTTGTGATACTCCTGTGTCAGCCTCAGATTGCTGAGATTACTGGCATGCACTACCAGGTCCTCCTCAGAGATAAGGATTTTAATTAGGAAACAAAGATAGGAATAATGAAACGGGATAGGCATGAAAAATATCCCAAAGATAGTAAGTATCAATATCACTTGGCAATTGACTTAAACTCTGAATTTTCAAGCCTGGGAGACTAGGATAATGATCATGTGAGAATTGACAGTTTAATTTTACCATGTCTTTTTCCTTAAGTAGATTTGGCACATTTTAAACACACACACACACACACACACACACACAAACACACTCAGGTATGCATACACTTGTGAAAGTTAATATGGAGTTCAAAAGTAGAAGATGTAATTGAGAGACTCAAGGACGCAAACTTTCCCACTTTATTAACATGTTGCTTTGAGGTAGTGATTTTAGTAGAAACAGAAAGTCAGGTCTACCAGTGATTAGGGGGAAAGAGTGTTGAATGCAGCTGGAGAGGATGGCAGATGCTATTGCAAAGAGCTAGTTATCCTGATTTGGGAGTCCCTAATACCCAGATGATGGGATGCGATGTGGGAACAACTGTGATCACTTAGGGAGGGTGACAAGTGAAAGCAAGGGCAAAAAGACAGAACTTTGGGGAAAATGATTCTTTGAAGGCTGACCAGGGGAATCGGCAGGGAAGAAAAGGGGCCCTAAGATGTGCAGGCTAGCTTATATCAGGATTAGTGAGGAGTCTTTTAAATACAGGCATCCCTAACACCCTTGGCTTATGGTAGATGGGATCTGTTTTGTTGCGATCTTACCTCTCTCAATAACAGCTTAAAACCAAACCAAACCTTGGGATCTTCAGGTATTGCACTGAAACACTCTTACTCAGTAACATATTGCTTGCAAAGTGTTGTTCAGAATTCTGTGCTATATAAAGGTAGTAAGACATTCTTTTGGATTCATTTCTAAAATGGATCAAATCTTTCCACTGTCATTAAAATTATGACAGTTCCCATTTCAAACTGCTTTGGAAAGGTTTAGTAGCTCCAGAAGAGCCCAAAAGCCAGTGTACTGATTCTAGCTTTATTTAAAATTTTCCACATGACAGAAGATTTTTGCTATTGCCTAGCATTGATGTGATTTCACACTTGCCTATAAAGTTTCTAAGGCATGGCTAATGCATTGTAATTTGAAGGTTTTAAAAAATTTCTATTCCATTAGATGAATATTTATCATCATTTATCATATGAAAACATTCTTCTATATTCCAAAAGAATTTCTACTTTAATTCATTTGAAGTTTGAGTATTACTAATAATATCAATGTTTAGTCTATTAGTACTTGAAATATAACTGAGCCTGATAATCAGTTCCAGGAAAAATGAAGTAACAAACCTTTAGTAATAATTTTTTTTATTTCTAATTTTCTAACTGAGAGAAAATTTGTGGTCCCCTTTAAAAAGAAAATGCTGACTACTGAGATTTCCTTATATCTCAAGCTTAAATGATGATAACCTGGTGTTATTTGAAAACTCTCAATGTGTCAAGATTCATTCTGCTTTACATGTTATTTAATAAATAATAATTATTTTTTCTATTTTTTTGTGCAGAATGCCCAGGCATTTTACCTCCAAACTATATCTCCAGCCTTTAAAAAAATATTTATTTACTTTTTTTGTGTGGTACTGGGGATTGAACCCAGGGGCATTCTATCTTTGAGCTACACTCTCAGCCCTATTTCATTTTTTACTTTGAAACACTGTCTCACTAAGTTTTTGAGTACCTTGATAAGTTGCTGAGGCTGTCCATGAACCTGTGATCCTCCTTTCTCTTGTCTCCAAAGTATGGGGATTACCACCATGCCTGGATGTTATTTTTTGTTTTGAAACAGCATCTTGCTAGTCTGCTGAATCTTGCTAACCTGCTGAATATGATACTGAATCTATGATCTTCCTGTCTCAGCCTCCAAAGTACTGGGAGTACAGGCACATGCCATCAGGCTTGGCTATTTGTCACATTTTCATAATGGGGAAACTGAGACATAGGAATGTTCATAGTTTGTCAAATTCACAAAGTAGTGGAGCCAGGAATTAAAACCAGGCAGGCTAATTCTGTATCTCTCAGCCCAAACAATACACTCTCCCCATTTATGATTTCTTAGTACTTAGTACTTATTTATTTCATGATTACTTTCTTGAAAAGTTCACTCCTATGAGAAAATTTTTGGCATATTGGGATGAATAACGCTTCCTCTTAATTTATTCAGGCACATTTGATATTTATTGTTGTGTTTAATGTTTTCACTATTTGATAATTCAAAATATTATTTTATTCATTAACCTTATTCATTATGTATAAACAATTCAAACAACTTCAGTGAATAACTTAAGAAGTATTCTTAACCTCTGAAGAGGGAGGGGCACATGAACCATTCTGAGAATCCAGTGAAAGCTAAATATCTGTTCCTAGGAAAACTTCAGTCATACAAAACTTTACCTGCTGTTTCAAAGCTTCATGAGTGTTTCAGGTTCCTGTTGTGGTTTCCTCATAGAATAATGCACTGACAGCCCCCACCCCTAAGCTTTTCCAAGTCAGAGCCAATCAATCCTTCCCATCCCACCTCTGACAAAAGCAAAGTGCCCCATCCTCGTCAGAGTCCCCAAACTGAAACCAATTTCTCAGCTGCCTTGTATTTTTTTTTTTTTTTGGCTACAACAGCCTTAAAGGTAAATAGAACTTACTGAGCAGCTCTTGGACAGTTAGTCTGGATTCCCAATGCCCTGGAAGCACCCGCGGAGTGGATTTCCAGTCTGATGAGTAAGCCTCTTCATGTCTGACTGGAAGGCTTGGTTTCTGTGTTCCACACTGACAAGCTAGTGTGTATTTATACAGTGAGATGAGCCTGTTATCTCTTGTTATTTCAGAGCTTCCTGGGTACCAAGGGAACCGCTTATACAGAGTTTTGTGAGATATTTTACTTTTGATTTAAATCACCGTTGGGAATGAAAATCCCTGAGTCATCCTGGTAGCTAATGATGACTCAGGTTGACATTGTGGTGCCTGTTCTCAGGACAAATCCCAGGTCCAGAACCTTTGGGGTGATGCTGAGATACAGCCATCTTGCCCCTGTGGTAGGTAGCCTTGAGGTTGCAGTGGGGGCAAGGACCCTGTGAGTGTTATATGAGGGCTAGGTGAGATTATTCAAGGATGATATGACTGGGATATATGTGATACTGGACACTGGGATCTTTGGACCCCACGATAGTGGAAATGAAATTGAATCAAACGAGTGAACACACAGGCAATTCCATTTAGGAAGGGAGACACAGCTCTCGCAAGAGGATGTCAGAAGGGAGCTTGTTTCTTTGGTTACTTGATGACTGGGGGCCGTGAACTGGCTTCGGGTGTGTTCACCTCACGCATTGTGCTCTGTGCTGACAATAAGTTGCTGCACTGTTCAAGAGCATGTACACAGGGCACCCTGACCTCAGCCAGGCAGAGCTGACACTGGTTGGGGATGGCACATGCCCAGCCCTCTGGGTCAGCTGTCAGGCCATGAGCCAAGGCCCAGAAGTGCCTTCGCTCTTTATTTCTATAGTGATCCCTGACTCATACATACTGGATATTTTTGCTTGCAAAAGAGAGGTGGTCTTGGCTAGCATATATATCACAACTGATAATGTCAGAGAAAAGTAGTCTTCATTTCTCCTACTGTTATGCATTTCCTGTTGAACTAAGTCAAGGAATAAAATCATACTCAAAACCACATCAGAAACTAAATGTTCTCATGGTTCCATAGGCCAATTTCCATGTTTCTATTCCTTCCCCATTTTTCTCTGGATTGATATTGGGCCAATCAATCCCTTCTGGGGTGGGCAGGATTAGTTTCTCAATGCATATGGTCTTTCTCATGGCTAGTAGGGAAAAAAGGGGTTAGAACTGGTCTCTAGGTTATTGGTTGCTATGATTTAGTACAGCTCTTAAAATACAAAGAGTATGACCCTCAACTTTGGAATTCCAGGAAAGGCAGAGCTCTCTTGAATTAGAAACTGCATCTTCTATCTTTCAGGAGCATTCCACAAGTTCATTAATTCACACCAAAGAGGGGGAACTAGAAGAGAAGTAAATTTGGGTCAGACCTGAAGTTGTGGTTCTAGTGGTCTTTTCAAGTAAAATTTGCCATTTTAAGTAATTTGTAGCAGATAAATCTGTAACTTTCCATTTTGGTTAGAAAAAATAATTTCTAGCTTATGGAGGGTGGAGAATGAAATGTAAGTTTCACTAGACATGAGCTAACTAGAGAAGCCCATTCATTATTTTGCAAATGTCACATTTGATCCCAACACAGGTTACCTTAACAACAGGCAATAGGACATATGTTTCTGGAGTAGTGACTGAAGAGGCTGGATGATCAGTTATGTAGCAGCTTTTAAGTTTGATACCATCCTATCTATTGATTCTTTCTCTTATTTCCTGAGCTACAGGGGTCTTGTTGAGTAAGTTACTGCCTGTTCCTATGGCTTGAAGTGTTTCCTGTATGTTTTATTCTAGCAGTTTCAAAGTTTCAGGTCTTATACTTAGGTTTTTGATTAATTTTAATTTTTTTTAACAGAGTGAGAGACATGGACTTAGTTTCATTCTTCTGCACATGGCTATCCAGTTTAGCCAGTACCATTTGTTAAAGAGGCTGTCTTTCCTCCAGTGCAGGATTTTAGTCCCTTTGTCCAAACTCAGATGGCTGTAGCTGTGTGAGTTTATTTCTGTGTCTTCTATTCTATTATATTAGTCTATGTGTCTGTTTTTATGCCAGTATCATGCTGTTTTTGTTATTCTGGCTCCACAGTATATTTTCACATCAGGTATTGTGATATCTCCAGCATTTCTCTTTTTGGCTTAGGATAAAAGACAATATTTAATGTGTGGTTAAAATGCCTTCTTTAGTCTCATTTATACTATTCTAGTTTCACTTTTATAAGTAACATTCTATTTGCTTGAAAATTGGATCCCCCTCATTCCTAGAGTCTTTCTGATCACTCACATTTTCTCAGAATGTGACTGATCTAAAGAGAGACGAGTTTCAAGCCTGTCATTGATTCCTGAATCAAACCTGACCAGATGGTTCCTCTCAATGATAGAGCACAATACACATTCAGACAGTATTCACTGGGCTTCCATAAAACACTTAGTGGAGATTTTAGAAATTTTATTTAATAATGCCAGTTTCACTTAATTTCAAAAAGTCAGAAATTTTCAGACTCCAAAAGGGGAAAATATGTATTTGTTATAGTTTATAATTCTGGTTTGGATATCCATTTATTTAGATATGAAGTTCCTCTATGTCCATGGGTCCATATCTATGGATTCAATTAACTATTAATTGAAAATATTTGAAAAAGGCCAGACATAATAGCACATGCCTGTAATCTTAGTACTTGGAAGGCTGAGATAGGAAAATCATAGGTTTAAGGCCAGCCTCAGCAGCTTAGTGAGGTCTTCAGCAACTTAGCAAGACCTTGTTTCAAAATAAAAAATAAAATAGGGCTGTGGGGGGAGCAAACAGCTCAAAGGTAGGATGCCTCTGGGTTTAACCTCCAGTATGTCCCACAAAATTGAAAAATGCATTTGTATTGAACATGTACAGACTTTGTCCTACCATCATTCTCTAAACAATACAGTATAGTAATTATTTTATATAACAATTATACTGTATTAGGTATTATAATAATCTATACATGATTTAAAATATATAAACCAGGTGTGGTAGTGCATGCCTCTAATCCCAGTACTTGGGAGGGTGATATAAGAGATTATAGGTTTGAGGTGAATCTCAGAAATTCCTTCATCAACTTAGTAAGATCCTGTTTCAAAATGAAAAACAACAACAACAACAACATAGGGCTAGGGGTATACCTCAGAGGTAGCATGCCTCTGGGTTCAATCCCCTACAACAATAATGACAACATACACACACAAACATACACACACAAACATACACACACAAACATACACACACACACACACACACACAAACACATGCAATTACAAGACATCCTTAGATTTTGGTATCCATAGAGGATCATGGATACTCCTTGGTACCTGATTTCCCAGGGATATGAAGGGGTGACTATCTATCTATCTATCATCATCATCATCATCATCATCATCATCATCATCATCATCATCTATCTTTCATCATCTATCTATCTTCATCATACCTATCTATCCTACATCTCTATCATCTATCTATCTATCTATCTATCTATCATCTATCTATCTATCTATCTATCTATCTATCTATCTATCTATCTATCTATCATCTATCTATCTGGCTAAGAGTTAATGGCATCCCCTGTTGCTGTATTGCCCCATTTTCTTGGGCTATGGAGTGACTTGCAGATATATCAACTTGGATGCTGGGGAAGCAGGGATGAGCAGAGATGGTGTCTAACCTACAAGTCTTCTGGGGCTTTGTCTTCAACTCTGTACCTCATCTTCAGTTCTAAACATAGGATATATGAATCCCTGAACTAATCCTCAAACTCATTGTCATTTCTAAAATCGTCTACAAGTACAAGCTGCCCTGTTTCCTGAGTAGTCATTAAGCCTTCTACTCTGAGCCAACTTTTCTAAATCCTAAGTCTAGTTTCAGGTATACACATTTCAGATAAAAGGGAAGTAATTTGCCTAATGAGCTTGAAATGTATTTGTTTATGATTGCAATAAGACATCAGCCCCTGTTTCAGATCAAAAGTAGCATTGAATTGATTCAGGTCTGAGAATTGTGCAAGGAGATCTCAGTATATGATATGGTGTTTCAAAGCAAGTCTTGGCTCTCTGACACTAGAATGTATTGAGTCATATATATCAAGGGGAACCTTATTGGAGTTCATGAGTCAGGATGGGACAGCTCTGGTTTCTGTCTGGTGCAATGGTAACCTCTTCTGGTGAGGGTGGAGTGCAACAGCATCTCTCTCTCTCCTGAAGGTCTGTAGTAGTAATGACTGCTGGTTACATCATGGGAAAGCTGCAAGTATCCATTGAAGAGCAGGCTACTGGAGTCAGTGCCAAGGAACACTGCAAGGTCCTCTCCTCCAGAAGCTCTAGGGAGCCCATGTCTATCCTGGGAGCCATTAAGGTCCTCAGAAGCAAAGATTGACAAGATCCTCCTCCAAGTAAGTCACTGGGTACCGTGATGGCACCATGGTGTGATGTGGATAGCTCCCAACCTTTTTCCTTGTTCCGAGATGTCTCCAGACAAATCCACTAAGACGGTCTCCTCAGCAATCCTGTGTGGAAATTCTCCTTCCTTCTCTCCTTTTCCCTCTCTCACACTTTCTTTCTCTTTCTCCCTCCTTCCCTTCTTTCCCTACACTGTGCATATATGAATGTATCATTCTGAAGCTCACTGTCATGTATAATTCAATGTACCAATAAAAATTTAAAAAATAATTTTAAACTTCTTAAGAACTTCTCATTGAAATTCTTTTCAAACTTCCTACTAAGATATAATGGACTACCTCAGAGTCAAGTGAATTTGAAGGTACTATATTTTTCCAAACTGGCATATTCTGGTAATGATATTCTGATAAAATTTTGATCTTTTAGCATAACATTGAACATATTTTCTAGCTAGTGTGTTTGGCAAGTGGTTTGCTTTGCGTTACAGACCTGAAAAGAATCAACGTGAAATTCTTCAGATTAGTTTTTCAAGTCACATTTCTATTTAATTCGATTATTAAACATCCAGTCCATGTGGGAGACAAGGGCAGAAAAGTGATATGAAGACTTTCTTTTTTTTTTTTTTTTTTTTTTTTTGCGGTACTGGGGATTGAACTCAGGGGCGTTCTACCTTCAAGCTATACCCCCAGCCCTATTTTTTATTCTTTATTTTGAAACCGAGTCTCACTAAGTTGCGGAGTGCCTCACTAGGTAGCTGAGGCTGGCCTTGAACCCGGATCCTCCGGTCTCAGCCTCCCAAATGCTGGGATCACAAGCATGTGCCACCACGCCCGACTGATATGAAGACTTTCTATAGAACTTTGATTTTATCTTTAGTCACTGATGAAGGTGACGGGTAACCAACATTCTATTTTCACTTACCATAGGATCAAAATTTTTATATTTCACTCTTGAAGGAGATCATACAGTACTTGTCTTTTTGAGTCTGGCTCATTTTACTTAACATAATCATCTTCCTGCATAATACCATTTTCTACTTGCATAACACCATCCATGTTGCCCCAAATTACAGGATTCCATCTTTTTTGTGACCTTATAATATCCCACTGAATGCACGATCTTCTGATGAAGTTCTGCATTTTATTTTTTATTTTTTTATTTTTTAATTTTTTTTTT
>PVLC010034145.1:0-17077 GCA_004027655.1 Graphiurus murinus
GTCTCAGCCTCCCGAATGCTGGGATTACAAGCGTGCGCCACCACGCCCCGCTACAGCCTCTGTTCTTGCATGTATTCCCATCCACAATCTGAACCTGTCAACCTGGAGCATCGTACTTCTGCTATAACTACCCCAAAAGAGGAAAGAAGACAGAGTTTGTAGTCACCAGTAAATTTCCCTAATAGGAACAAAGGCAGTGGGATCAGTAGCTGCAGGGATGTTGCAGGCACTGGTCACAGTCGTAGCACAATGGGCTCCCCAGTGCAAGGATTCCAAGAGGAAAGGCTTAGAAACTGGAGGCTCAAAGCCCTAGCCAATTCCTGGGCAACAGGCAGTGGTATGAAAATTAGCCAGAGGCTGGCAGTGGAAGCTGAATTGCCCTTAAGTTACTGAGTGAAGGAAAGGGATAGTCCCAGGAACTAGAGCTGCAACCAGGAATGAGCTTAGCTCCTTTAATGGGGCCAGATGAAATGTGAGGAATTAGTATCTTGGCTGGGATGGAGATGGGGCAGAACTGGCCTCAGGGTATCCAGAGCCAAGCCAAAATCTGGTGAAGTCAGAGAGGTAGCTCAATAACACTTACCTAAGGGGCTAAACAGAAAGAGTTCTACAATAGAAAGCAGAGCCCCTGGGATGTGTAAGTTCCAGATGGAGGCTAGGAGAAGGAATGTGGACCACAGCCACGGGGCTTTATATAGGCAACTTTGTCAGTGAATGGGCAGGAAGTTACTAAGGTGCTGAATTGAGTCTGACAAAATACAGCATCCATATCTAATTCAACTCATGCTTAACCAACCCTTTGAAGGGCCAATAAACCTTAGTCCAATGGATCAACCATTGCATTTATCCAACTATATTGCTATTACTTACTGATAATTCTATGTGTATAAAAAAGTTAATATAGCCTGTCTAAGAATATTATTCTTTGAAAAGTCTGGTTGCAAGGTTAGACCTCAGCTGGTACCTATGAGCTTGGATCTCAGCAGGGTTCCCATCATTCCCTGATAAAATGACTCACTGTATCAGAGCTACTTGTACAAACATCATGGCTTATGCTGAACACCTGCTTTCCCTCTGAGAGTTTAGGGTTTTGGTACTAAGAGTGGTCATATGAGTATTGAGTCTCTAGTGAGCTTTCCAGTAGACAACTTTGTGCATGTGCTGCCCCATCTCGGTGCCGGGGAATTAAGGGCATCCTACATGAGCCACCAGAAGAGTTCTCTTGGAAGCTTATGCCTGGATTCCTCAAGATCTTGTCCCATGAGCCTTTTTCATTTGCTAATGTCCCTTTGCATCTTTTCACTGTAATAAGTCATAGCCTCAACTATATGCTGAGTCCTGTTACTCCTCCTAGTGAAATGAGCACACTTTGAATCCTTAGGCTTTAGGGTTATATGCAACGCTGAGCTGCTGTCTATAAATGTTCATTACTTGAATTAACATTCCCTGTAGGTCATCTCTCTGCCTCATTGGATGAGGATTCTCCACCAGGTTTCAACTCCTGATACTGAAGGAATAAAAAAAAAAAAAAAAAAACAAAAAAAAACTTCCTTTCAGAAAAGCGTAAAAAGGGGAGAAGAAGATTTTTAGGTTTTTGAGTGTTAAATGACCCTTGGATTTAAGTTATCCTTCAACCAGGAACCATTTTAGATTTTACAAAGTCCCAGGAAGAGGTTTAAGATAAGTTAAACTGAATGGAATGCCCCCTACCCTAAAGTGTGTAAACAAACTGCTTAATTAACCAACCTGCCTTATCAAACATGTGAGACTTTGCTATCCTGTTTCGCTTATCTGACCTGCCAGGTGCATGCTGTAAAATCTGTAGTTAAAAAATGCCTATGTACTATGGACCCCCATAAAAACCCTGTTCCAAACCCCTTCGGGGCTCTCCTCTCCTATCCCTGCGTGGGATGCAGGTTGAGCCCTAACACGCGCTAGTCTTAGAATAAAGCCTCTTGCGTTTTGCATCAAGTGACGACTCTCGCGATTGTTTGGGGTGAGCGCCGGTATCCAGCTGACAGCGTTAGGGTCCCCTTTTGGGGTTCCTACAATACGTGCTCATAAAAATGCCCTTCTGGATATTTCTAGCATAGAAACTGCACAAAGCTGTGTTAATCCAAGAGAAATGGCTCAGACTCACTCAGAATTACTTGCTTGGAATAGCGTGATTTATGTAATTTGAGAACTGATTGGATATAAGCATCAGCCTCGACATCCCTTTATATAACAAATACTGTTTTATTTTATCTTATACCTTTTTTCATCTTCCCTTAGCCTCTCTTTTATCTACTGATTCCTCTCAACTTCCTTGTGCAATAGACAGAAGTATTAGAGTTAATGGGGTATTAATCTCCCTGGTTTGCTTTTGAAGAGAATGAGGCCTAAACACTGAATAGCTTGTGAAAGACAAAGCAGTAATTGTTACAAGAGATGGCTCTGGAATCATGTCTCCTGGTAGCCTCTAAGTCGGGTGTTCTCCATTTTAAATTTAATAGTAAAGAGCAAAATCACTGGCTCACATAAACTACATGTTATATTGCTTTTAAGAGAGTTTTGTAGACTTAAAATATAATTGTACATTTTTCATAACATATGTAAAGCTGAGTATTTAGTCAATTGTTTTAATTAGAGGAGCAATATAAGCTTATAGTTGAAGAGATAGAAAACTTTGTTGTTCAAAGTTTTTCTTAAATTTTGGGGGGAAGTACTTAGCACAACAGATTTTTGTACACTTTAGTCTGATATATCCCAGACTTGAAACCACCAGAGATTAAAGAAAGGATTCAGATTATCTAATGGTTTTCTTGTATTACCATTTTATTTTACTTCCATTTCAGTAGATTTTCTTTTCTACTCCAACCGTCCAAGAAGAAGAGATGGGGTAAGGGAGTAATAAAAATCATTTGCACACTAACCAAGTGTTAGATATTATTCTAGGAATTTTAGCTCAGACTTTTTCTTTTATGGTTAAAAAAAAGAAAAGAGAAAATGGTGAAGTACAATTAATAGGTCCATAACAAGAGAGTGAAAAATCTAAGAGCAAGAACATTGAGCCGGGTGTGGTGGTGCATGCTTGTAATCCCAGTACTTGGGAGGCTGAGACTGGAGAATCCCAGTTGGCAGTCAGCCTCAGCTACTTAGTGAGGCTCTCAGCAACTTAATGAGACCCTGTTTCAAAATAAAGAAAAAAAATGGGGCTGCGGGTATAGCTCAGAGGTAGAATGCCCCTGGGTTCAATCCCCAGTACCGCAAAAAAGCTCACAGTCTTAAATTCAAACTCTTTTCCCTAACAAGGACTCAGACTGGAGCCAGTAAGCATTTTGAGAAAGTTCTTGCTTCCTTTGGTATCACAATCTGGTCCAAGGCAGTTAGGCTAGATAAGAAGTTGCTTTTCTCTGAGGTTTTCATGCAATGATTCACAGTGATATCACTTTAGGAACTCTGGGTTATCACAGTTGCTATCTGTAGGAAAGATGCCTGAAGCATTCTGTGGAAATCTCAGGGTAAAACTCAGGGAGGGCCATGGAGACTCAAACTGGGAAACAAAGTCTGCCTCTGATGGCCCACTTTAAGGGGCACATCCTCGGTGCTACAGGCTGCGTCCTTCAAAGCCCTTCAAGGCCTGGCCTGCTGCCCTAGGACTCAGGCCATATGTCATAGTGGAATGGCAGAAATAATATCAAGGCTACATTCTGGGAGCCTGGTTTGAGAGATTAAACTGTTCAAGGTTGGAGGGATCTGCTTTAATCATAATACATGAGTGTCTCATCCTGGGCCTCAAGGATAGTGGCTGCAAAGGGCAGAGCCATCAGCATGGTAACCAACCGCAGAGTTATCAGGGACAGATTGCAGCACCACAAGGCTCTGGTAACCACTTGGATGCTGGCAGAAGGAGAAGGGACCCAGGCTGCAAATCCCTGTGAGGCCTCATGCAGAAAGCAGTCAATCAGCCAGGTGTGATGGCTCAACATCTGTAATCCGAGTACTTGGAAGGCTGAGATAGGAAGAGTACAGGATCAAGGCCAGCCTCAGCAACTTAGAAAGACCTTCAGCAACTTAGGGAGATACTGTTTCAAAATTAAAAATAAAATAGGTCTAGGATTGTAGCTCAGAGGTAGAATATTCCTGAGTTCAATTCTCACGCACACACCCACAAAAAAAAAAAAAAAAAAAAAAAAAAAAAAAAAAAAAAAAAAAAAAAAAAAAAAAAAAAAAAAAAAAAAAGAAAGCAGTCAATCGCAGGGGGAAATGCCCCTGGGACCAAGGCAGAGGAGTCCCCAAGAAGACCCCAACCAGGGGAAATGAGGGAAAGGAGAAAGACTCATGTTTCCAGTATCAGTAATTTAGTCCTCAGAGTAAAACTGGAACCAGAGGGCCCATGGGAGGGGGGTGGCCTGGGGAACCCAGGATTGCATTTGTTTGGCAGTTAAGGGAACAAGAGACCCAGTACAGGGCCTGAGAGGCACCGGTCCAGTCAGACACTGCAAGAATGGACTCCTGGCTTTGGTCAGCTCAGTGTCAGCCCTGGCCTCTTTCCTGAGCCCTCATACTTTACAACTCAAGGACACAGGACCTCTCGTCTTACTCTGTTTTGTATGATGATAATCTCTCCTTTTCAGCTCTATTTTCCTTCCCAGTCATGAAACTTCCTCTCTTGAAGCGGAGCATGTTCTACCTGAGGAGTGTGATGTTTGGGTTCTTCAGCGCCTCCCCTGTAGTCATGACGGGGGGATTGTTTCATGACTTTGCCAGTTTTTTGTGTCATGAGTCAACCGTGTTTGGGGGTTCTGAGTTAGGCAATCTGTTAACATCATGCTCAAGCTCGAGCTCTTGTGACCTAATTAGGCCATTAGCTACCCATTTTCCTGCCTCCTCAGGTCACACTGACCACATCCTGTCTGTCAGCCTTGGAAAACAATTAGAACAGTTGTGCTTGATGGAGCAGAGGGACCTTAGAGAGACGGGGAGATGTGCCTAAGCTTAGTAGCAGAATTTTAAAAATGAAACCAGGTTCCCTCCTCCACACTTGGTACTCTTTCTGAACCAGTATATGACTCTTGTAATTACTTCTGGGGACATAACCAGAATTAGCGTCTCCTTACTTGAGAATTAGCTTCTCATCATAGACCTAAGATTGGTGGAGACTCGTCTCATGCACATGGGATTTCATCTTTCTAACTCCTCCTCTACCCCTTCTGACCCTGCTTAGCCAGTATCAGCAAAGGAGACTGACCTCGAAGTTGAATATGCAGAAGAAACTTGCTTCATCCCACGGGGTCCAGTGTTTCTGAGAGCCCGAGGCAGCCTGCTTTGGGGGAGGAGGTGACTGATTAGTTATAGGAGCTGGTGGAGGCAAGCTACTTCTTCTCAAAACATCAGAGTCCTCATTTGAGAAATTATCAGTTTTTGCATGTTTTAGTTTAATCCATACTAGGTCAGAAGCCACCAAAAACTAAAGGTCAGGCAGATGTCCTTCAGATCCTCTCATTCTGTTGCTTCCCGTAAATAGAAGGACCTCTGGTAGGAAGGTCATAATACATTCTAGTTCAGCATTTAATTCATGGCAGCAAAGTACAAAATGGGAACTAGTATATTATTTCTTTGCTAACAACAAATAGCTGAGTGTTAGCTGGGTGTGGTGACCCATGCCTATAATTCCAGTACTTGGGAGGTTGAGACAGGAGGATCTCAGGTTTGAGGCCAGCCTTGGCAACTTAGTGAGGCCTTGTTTCAAACTAAATTTAAAAATAAGGTGTGTGTGTGTGTGTGTGTGTGTGTGTGTGTGTGTGTGTGTAGCATAGCTCAGAGGTAGAATGCTCCTGTGCTCAATTCCTAGCTCGCGCACCCCCACCCCCCCACCCCCACACACACACAAACACACAAACACAAAATCCAAGCTGGGTGCTCATAGCCTACCCTGGCTCCTTTCTGTTTTCAAGCTGTTCTGGCCCTGTGCTGCCACCTTATGGCTTCAGTGGGAACTATTTGACAGCTCACATAAACCATTTTCCTGAAACAAGAGAACAAGGGTTCTCCGAGCACCTACTTTCCCTGCTCCCAGAACAGGTAATCAAAACCCATCTTACCACGTAGATGTGCTTCTTCCTCCTTCCTCATATTCTCTCTACCTATTGACTAATTCCTTTCTTTTTTGCGCTTCTGCTCCCTAGTCTCTCCCATCCCCTTCCCTGGTCCATTGGCAACCCAAAAATGACTTCATTATAGTGAGTGAAATTTGTGCTAGTTGGGGTCCCTGTGTCAAGAACAGAAAAATAAGAGTATTTTAAAGTTTTATTACACCTGCTAAAGAACTTCAAAAGTCTTTGAAAATCCCCTTTGAGGTGCTTTATGAGTCCCTTACTTAAATTTCCACCGAACTCACTCTTCCTCTAATTAAGAGCTTACCATCAACATTCATAAGAAACTACTTATTACACAATCTTCATACTCTTCAGTATTGGTTAATGACTAACAACACAACAACACTGCATTGCAAATATGCCAATGTAGTTCTGCTACTCTGTGAAAGAAGTGAGTATTTTCAGTCATCTGGGAATCCAATCACTATTTTCATAGCATTCTTTCTATGGGAAAATATGCCCTGAGTTCCCAACAAATGCCTACAAGCAGAGTTTTGAAGCCCAGCAATGCTGTGAGTTTTGTGTTTTCTATAGTGTATGGGAGATGGTTTAGAGCATACTTGGAAGCATTGATGCAAATGTTCATATGTTGATTTAAAAGGTTGAGGATTTTCTTATTCTCTTAAGCAATGATGTGTGTGTGTGTGTGTGTGTGTGTGTGTGTGTGTCTGTCTGTCTGTCTGTCTGTCTGTCGATGAACCCAGGGGCATTCTACCTCTGAACTACCCAGAGCCCTTTTTTATTTTGAAACAGGATCCTGCCAAGTTGCTGAGGGGCTTGCTAAATTGCTGAGGCTGGCCTCGAACCTGCAATCCTCTTGTCTCAGCCTCCCAAGTACTGGGATTACAGGTGTGCACCACTCTGCTGGCTGAAACACAATAATTTCATTAAGCAAAGAGTTTTGTAGACAGCATGATAGCTCCTTTATAAAATAATAATGATGACAGTAAAGCTGCAGCCATCCATCCAATGCTTCGTGATGTGCTGTGCATTGTGTATGTTGCTTTATGTGCATCAGTATTTTTTTTTATACTGGGGATTGAACCCAAGGGCATTCTACCTCTGAGCTACACCCCCAGTCCTATTTTTCATTCTTTATTTTTGAAACAGGGTCTCACTAAGTTGTGGAGGGCCTCACTAAGTAGCTGAGGCTGGCAGCAAACCCAGATGCTCCTGTCTCAGCCTCCCAAGTACTGGGATTACAAGCGTGCGCCACCACGCCCAGCCAGTATTTTTAATCCTCATAGTAATCTCCAAATATAAATATTATTACCACCATTTCACAGATGAGAAAAAGGCTAAGGTACTTTGTCCAACATCATACATCTAGCAATGTGTTTTAGCTACACCAACGTGGCTATTCAGCATCATGAAAAGAAGAAAATGTGTGCAGCAGCCAATAGTGGTTTATAGGATAACAGGGTTGGCAAGGACCTTAGCCATTTGCAATGACAGGGCCATATGAAGCTTTTGCCTTCCCTCAACAAAGTTACAGTTCAATTTTAAGGTAACAAACAAAACCAACCAAACAAAAGAAAGAAGGAAAAACTTACTTAGCTCATCCTTAAAAAATAAAAATAAAAAAATTATCTCTTACCTGGGCATGGTGGAGCACACTTGAAATCTCAGTACATGGGAGGCTGAGATAGGAGGATCTCATGTTTGAGGCCAGCCTTGGCAACTTAGTGAGATTCTTTTGCAAAACGAAAAATTAAAAGGGCTGGGAGTGTTTTAGAGGTAGAAGAACCATTGGTTCAATCCCCAGTATCAAACATTAAAAAAAAAAAAAAAAGAATCTCTTACATATAAGTCAGTCTTAAGAGTCTACATAGCAGTCGGGCATGAGTCTACAGAGCATTCTTCTGTGCAGTATTCCAGTTAATGTTCACAGTCAGTGAACACAGAAGGGCTCTAAGGCTCTCTATTTTGGAGATGAAAAGAAACAAAATCCAGAAAATCCAAGCGAATTCTGTAAACTGACACGACAAGAGTGGCAAAGTCTGACCTGGAGTGTTCCTGCCTTGTGTCCAATGTGCGTGACCGGTGATGAAGTGTTAGTCTACGGAGGACATATGGACTCCCTGTTGTGTGGGGTGAGGAGAGCTACTTAAAGTGAACTGGGTCCGCCCCCACTGGGCAAGGTGTCCTATGACACTGAGATCACTGACCCTGCCTGCTTATTTGCCCAGGATAGAATGTGCAAATTGGCATCAGAAATTACACAAGCTTCACAACAGACCCTGAATTCTATTTTTTTTTTTTTTTTTTTACCACAGTTAAGTTTCTGAAATCTGAAATGCTCCAAAATCGGAAACTTTTTGAGTGCCAACATGAGGCCACAATCGTAGACCTGACTTCAGGTAATGAGTTGCAGTCAAATCACAGGTGTACTGTTTTTTCAGCTTTTTGTCACTGTGACTACATACCTGACAAGCACAACTCAGAAGAAGAAAGGTTTATGTGAGGCTCACAGTTTCAGAGGTCAGTCTATGATCACTCGGCTCCAAGACAGGAACCATGATGGCAGCACATCAGGGCATGGCAGAGGAGGAAAACCACTCTCACCTCATGGTGGCCAGGAAACAGAGGCAGAGGTGGCTCGGGGGAGGGGGGAGATTTAGGGACAGATACAGTCCCCAAGGCCACTCCCCTAGTGATTCACCTCCTCCTGCAATGCCCAGCTCCAAACCTGGCTGAATAGCCTAATGCATGAGCTCCCCTGGGGAACCTTTTGTATCCAAACTATAGCATGCATTAAAAATATTGTATAAAATTACCTTCAGATTGTGATTAAGGTGCATAAAAAACATAAATGAATTTTGTTTTTAGATGTGGGCTTCATCCCCAAGATAGCTCATAATGCATATGCAGATATTCCAAATTTTTTTTTTTTTAATCTTAAATTCAAGCTGGGCATGGTGGCGCACGCTTGTAATCCCAGTACTTAGGAGGCTGAGACCAGAGGATCCGCGTTTGCAGCCAGCCTCAGCTACTTAGTGAGGCCCTCTGCAACTTAGTGAGACTCTGTTTCAAAATAAAGAATAAAACTAGGGCTGGGGGTATAGCTTGGAGGTAGAATGCCCCTGGGTTCAATCCCCAGTAATGCAAAAAAAAAAAAAAAAAAATCCTAAATTCAGAACATTTCTGTGTTCAAACATTTCAGATAGGGTTGCTCTACCTATACTGACTTCAGGTCTTGCCAGTGTGGCTAGATTGAGCAGACAACCAGTAGGTGGTAGCAGAAGAGAGAGGGGAAAAGGGTGGAGAAGGTGGGTTACAGAGCACAGCTGTATCTCCCTGCCTCCCTCCTGCACCTTTTTTTTTCTTTTTTTTTTCCGGTTTATTTATTTTTTCTAATTTATTTTAATTAGTACATTGTAATCATACATCTTTGTTAGGTACAACCCGGTAAAGGCATACATGCACACATTTCTCATTTAACCCTTCCCCAATTCCCGCCCCACTCCCTCACCCTCCCTCCTTCTCAGGTTCAGTTTAGTGATTGACTTTGATATGTTTGTGAAAGTACACCGTGTGCATTAGGGTGTCCCCCCTCCACCATCCATCACGTTCAGTTAAGTCAACTTCTTTGCTCACCTAAGGTTTCTCTTTCTTCATTTGGAGACCCTCTTATGCCTCATTTTCTCCCTAGCTTCTGCATATTAGGGCAAGCATATGATTTTTTACTTTGTTTGACTGACTAATCTCACTTAACATATAAATGGAACAATGTTTTCCAGTTGCATCCATTTCCCTGCAAATGACATGATTTTGTTCTTCTTTATGGCTGAGTAAAATTCCATTGTGTGCATATCCCATAGTTTTGTCATCCATTCATCTGTGGATAGACATCTTGCCCAGCCCTTTTTAAATTTTTTTGTTTTGAAACAGGGTCTTGCTAAGTTGCTGGGGTTGTTCTTGAATCTGCAATCTTTCTGTCTCATCCTCCCAAGTACTGAGATTCCTGGCATGTGCACCGGTGTCTAGCAACTATTGTCTATCTTTACACCAATACCATCCTATCTTGTTCTTGCACAGTTCTCCCCATGTTGATCTATAGACTCACCTTGACCTGACCACAACCCCAGAAGGCTCTTTCTTTCCTTTTTTGGCAATTTATTTTTTTTTAATTGGTGCATTGTAATCATATATCTTTGTTAGGTACAAGCTGATAAAAGCATACATGCACACATTTCTCATTTAACTCTCCCCCAATTTCCACCCCATTCCCTCACCCTCCCTCTTTCTCAGGTTCAGTTTAGTGATTGACTTTGATATATTTGTGAAAGTACATCATGTGCATTAGGGTGCCCCCCCCCACCATCACCTTCAGTTAAGTCAACTTCTTTGTTCACCTAAGGTTTCTCCTTCTTTATCGGGAGTCCCTCTTATGCCACATTTTCTCCCTAGCTTCCACATATTAGAGAGAACATATGATTTTTTACTTTTCTTGACTGACTAATCTCACTTAACATAATGTTTTTCAGTTGCATCCATTTCCCTGCAAATGACATGATTTTGTCCTTCTTTATGGCTGAGTAAAATTCCATTGTGTGCATATCCCATAGGTTTGTAATCTATTCATCTGTCGATGGACATCTTAGCTGCTTCCATAGTTTGACAATTGTGAATTGTGCAGCTATAAACACAGATACACATGTATCAGTCTGATAGTTTGGTTTCCATTCTTTTGGGTAGATACCCAGAAGTGATATTGCTGGATCATATGGTAGGTTCATTCCCATTTGTCTGAGGATCCTCCATACTGTTTTCCAAAGTGGTTGCACTAATTTGCAATCCCACCAACAATGTATTAGGGTTCCCACTTTTCCACACCCTCACCAGCATTTGTTGTTGTTTGTGTTCTTGATGATTGCCAGAAGACTCCTTCATTGCATAGGAATTATACCTAGTTGCACACAAGTGAATATCCCCCAAAGAACTACACCAGTCCAATTATTTGAGAAATACTAACTTCTCGGCCATTTAGAAGCACTAGCCTGGCCAACAGTGTCTTCTACTTGTGGCCAGGAAATAGTCATAAATCTATAACCTGGGGCTAGGGATTGTATCTTTTAGATTTTTAGAAGCCTTCCAAGTGAACATATGTTGACCCATTTTTGCTTCTAAGGACACACATAGATATAGTCCACTCAGAGATCTAAGGCTTCACTACATCTAACCTTCTTTGTCTAAAGTCTCTTGGATATCAAGGCTTTCTCTGCCAGCATTGTGAGTGCCCCCCTACCACCTGACCCCATGTGACCCCCTCTGCTAAGACTCTTGCTTTGAGAGTTCAGTCAGCTCCCATGGAGCCTCACCCAAGTGGAGCCTGGCCTATCACTCTGTCTCTTTCCAAGCACACGTAAGGCTCCAGTAAGGAACCTGATTCTAAGGTCTTCCAGCATGCACACAAAGCCTGGCTCCCTGCTGGTGGTAGGAAACAGCAGGTCACTGCCCACAGCCTGGGAGTAAAGGACAGGTTCAAGGGTAAACATTAATGAGAACATTCAGCCTTGTAGTAATAAGTAACTAGACTAGAAAAGAGTCAGCTTTAAAATGAATTTGATGAGTTTAGCAAAACTGTCAAGAAGTTATTTACAACATCTCACAGGATTCTTGAAATGGCTTACAAGATTAAACCTTAAGCCAGTTGCTTAATTCTCTCCCAAACAATATGTTGTTACTTACTCATCAAAAATGGTTAATAGAGCTGGATGTGGTGGTGCACACCTGTAATCTCAATACTTGGAAACCTGAGACAGGAGAATTGCAGGCTCAAGGCCAGCCTCAGCAACCTTGTGAGGCCCTCCACAACTTAGTGAGACCCTGTTTCAAAATAAAATGAAATAAGGCTAGGAGTGTAGCTCAGAGGTAGAATGCCTCTGGGTTCAGTCTCAATACCACACACACACACACACACACACACACACACACACACACACACACACACACACACAGAGTTAATGGAAGGTAGCAGGTGATTTCAGGTAGAGGATTACAAAAGCCCCTGTGTTGGAAAAGGAAGGGCTCATCTGGGAGGTGGTGAAGAGTTGGGAGAGGAGCACACACAGTCTGGGAGCTGTGGACAGGATGCAGGGGGGAATTGTGACAGTGTCCAAGGGGTAAATTATATAGGCCCCCTCCCATGCCTATCCAGATAGTCAGATTTTTGTGGAAGGGGGGAAGAGCCACCATCTCTGAGTTGAGACATGATTTAGTAATGTACGAAGCCTGGGAAGTGCAAACACAAAAGTACATGGAAAAATTTATTCTTGAGAAGAGTCCTGTGGGGGTTAGCTAAAGATTACTAATTCACTTCCAAATTGTCCAGGTCTTCCCCTCTTCTCCTGTCCTAGCTCTTGCAATATGCCCCAATGTTGCAACCACAGCTATCACTTATGAAGTGCTTCCGATGCAGCAGACACATTACAGGCATTATTTCATTCTCACTGCAAATAGATGGGCAGATACTACTTTCCTTGTTTTTCAGAAGAGAAAATGAAGATAATTGACTTGTCCAAAGCCTTTCAGCAGTAATGAGCAGAATTGAGACTCAATATTGCCTGGAGCCACCTCACAGTGGTGCATGGAGGCTGTGGGCTCATCTGATGACCATAGCAGTGGAATTTGCCTGTTAGAATGAGTTGTGTGTCATATGCATGCCTTCCCTTTTCAGATCTTAGTCTGTATTTTGTGGGGGGGGGGGGCAATTGCTACCTGTTGTCTGACCACTAGATGGCGATATTACCTAAAAATGCTTTCAAGGTCATCCTCTGTGATTTGGACTTTCCTTATCCACAGCAGTTCTCACCCAACGGTAACTGGGCTCTAGGCTGTGCTCAGAGTCAGCTCTCACATCACCTAGCCTGCCTGAAGTCCCTTGATTTGCATCTTCCATTGCGTTTTCCAATCTCAGACCACTTCCCTCAGTTTACTGGAGCAGGATGCCTGAGCGCCAACCCGTGGCCATTTCTGACCTGCACATGCTACTCCATTTCTCTGGGAGTTCTTTCTTCAGTTCCCCAGTACAGTAATGACAGCAAATGACTTAATACATTTAAGTGTTGTCAGTAGACAGAGCAGGGGTGCTTCTCATGGGAGACTCACCTGTGCTTGCAGGGAAAGGCTTAAACCCCTTTAAATGAGGACTCTCCAGGTCAAATTAATTGGCATCATGGGACCTTGTGAATCTGATCATTGGGCTGAGCTAAGGAGTATCCCCTTGGCCACGGTGACACTTTCTGTGTTCGCCTTCAATGGGTCAGCCCAAGTGAATTAATCTAGTGGAGGCATTTAAGGTGACAGCTGAGCCATTTGAGGTCAGTCTTTTGCAACATCTCTAGAGAATGGTTTCCTGGGTAAGAAATGCCAGCCTTGGACCCGAGTTCTACAGGGCAGCACCTGTGGGCATTGATGTCCATGAGGTACCTGTTGAGCAATGTTAGAAACAGATTTAACAGGAGTAGTAAATAAATACTCATGAACTCAAAAGTAACTGGGCAAGGTACTTTACTTCTGCGCAGAATGGTGCCCACACACCCTACATTGGGGCAAGCACAACTACGCAGGCAGCCGGGGAGCCTTTTTATCCTCCTGATGTGTAGCCCATTGTGTCATCCCCCACTGGCTGAGGTGAGACCTCACAATCTAATCTGGTTGGCTAGTTTCCCCCTGGGAAAGTTTTTTTCTTTAGAATGAAGGAGAAATAGGAAACCTATATTTCCAGTAGCAGGGGCATACAGATACATATACCAGAAAGTTACAAAATGGATTCCTAAGTTACTGTTATAAAATGGATACTGGTCCGTTTTTATATGACCTTATAACTTTGATAGAAAAGATCATTTTCTTTCTTATAGCAATATGTCTGCTTAGCTTGCACAATGAGAGCTCATGGGTCATCCTTTGTGGTTCTGATCCAGCCTTATGGAGAGCAAATGCAGTTCCACAGGAGAATGCTGGGCTTCCCCACGATGTAGGAGGCAGAGGGCACTCTGGCCCCTCCCCCACCTTGTGATGCGTCTCGCTTGTGATGATAGTTCTGGAAGTCTGGGTGAGCCCTGGCTTTGCAGTACATACTCAAGGCCATCAGGTTCAGAGGCTACCTGACCCTCTGGAGCCACAGCCAGGTTAATATTACACTTAGGTTGTTAAACATTGAAGCCAAAACACTCATGTGCAAAGCTAAGTCAAATCTAGGGTAGTTTGCATCTGTCTGCAGCTTCCGAGCCCTGCTGGGCTACGAGCCAGTGGAAGTGGCAGCACCATGGAGGGTGCAACATGTGGACTGAACCATGAGGAGGGGCTTGAGGGGGCCTAACGGTGGCCTATGGGAGATCCTGGAGATCAATGACTTTTGTCTTGGGTTGTACTGTTTGTCCTCATTTTATAGGGTTTAAAGTGGGTAGAAAAAGTATCCCTCCAGCTGCAGAGTTTGCTACATAGGTCAGATCCTGTTGGAAGCAGTGGAATTTCTGGACCTGGAGGTGAGCTGGGCAGTGAAAGTGAGGACTAACTGTCCCAAGATTATGGAAAAAGTCAGGTTGTGGTTACAGAAGATTAATATCTGTGGTCCTGGCTGTGGGTGTCTGCATGTGAGAAGATGTGGATCCACTATTAACAGCCTATTGGTGTGACAAGCATTGGCTTCTTGGAGATGGTTTGCATTTTTTGAAAGGCTTATGTTGATCAGGATCAAACATAACTTACATGCAAATTGGGTAGCTGGGGAGAAAGGCTGAAGCAGGGAAGTTTCTTCTATTGAGGAGTAGCAATGTGTGGGAACCTCTTATTGTGACAACCAGCTGGCCTCTCAGCTGAGCAATGATAAGCTGTATAAAGAGCCTGGAACTGTGCTTTGTGCCAGGAAATGCTCAGTAAAGGAGAGTCGTGTTAGTAGCTGCTGGGCAGGTACGTTTAGGGACAATCACTTGTGCTTGCAGAGGGGTCGGCTGCAACTCCTTTAGTTAAAGTATATTCAAAGGTTTTGTTTGTTTCAGACAAGGCCTTCCAGAGAACTTACAAGAAAGTAGACAAAATCACGAAGTCAACCTTTTTAGGTAACCTAAAGTAAACTTTGCACATTATAATATTAAATTCTCCACCCAGAGGCATTCCTGCCCTCCATTTTTCAAATGTACAATGTATAAAGCAAGCTTAGGCATGCCCCACCTCTACAAGTGACTATGAATCCTTCCCATATGAATATGCATGAGTTTGCCCAATAAAATTTTTCTTCCAAGAAAGCTTGCTTTCTTTGCTCCAGGAGACACAGCTTTGGGAGTTATCCCCAGTGCTTTCCTTATTTGCTGCAAGTAATAAATCTTTCTTCACTCTTCTATTTCCTGGCTGTGCATTCACCAAGAGGCAAAACCATTTGGTTTGGTTACGGTGTTACCCTCAATGATAACAATAATATATATTAATTATTAACATGTTATATAATCAATGTTATTAGCAACTAACATTTATTCATTATTAACATTATTGACATGATGAGCCAGACAGTGTTCCTAGCAAGGGCTTAGTGTATATTAAATCATCAAGTTAGGGACTCTTCGTTATCTCCATGTAAGGAAAATGAGGCACACAGAGGAAAAGTAAGTTGTCCAAGATCACATCTCTAACAAACAGGAAAACTGGGATACAAAGCTGGGCAATCTGGATGGAGTCCATGCTTAACTCTTACTCTTTTACTAATACCACAGAGAGTTGCCTGTAGGAGACCAGAGGAGAGAGAGAGAGAGAGAGAGAGAGAGAGAGAGAGAGAGAGAGAGAGAGAGAGCGAGCCTGAGCCTGCCTGCTGGGGAGAACATGGAAGACTTCCCGTATAAGCAGATGTTTCAGCTAGCCCCTTAATATAAATTGACCCCTGCTGACTCCCATCCCTAGTCCTTGGGTCTGACACTGAGCCTGTAGGTCTTGTGTCTACATGAACTGTGGAGCTGGCAGCCTGCAAGGAATGGGAGACCAGTAATTGAGTGGGTGAGGACTCTCAAAGACCGCGGTGTCTTTAGTCAAGGGCCAGCAGCTCGCTGGCTGACTTTTGCCTCTGTTGCACCAAAACCCATTGTTCCCATGCCTCCGTGCTACGTACTTTGCTCTTCCTGTCTTCTGGGATGTTATGATCACTCCTGCCCACCATCCTTACAACTCAGTTATATGTCTTTCCACCCACGAGGCCTTCCTCAGTGCTGGCAACAGAGCAGCAGCAGTGTGTGTGTGTGTGTGTGTGTGTGTGTGTGTGTGTGTGTGTGTGTAAAACTTGTCACACTGTGTATTCCCTAGTCCATCCTGGCAGTATCTTTAGCAAGACTTGGAGATCTTCAAGGCCAAGAACCGTACTGTATCCATTCTTGAATCCCACTACCCAGCCTGACACCTAGAAGGTGTATGATGAATGTGTGCTGTGGGATTAAGGAACAAATATTAAAAACTGGGTCTTCAGACAGGGAAGGTAGGGCAGACGGTAGTCAGCATCATTCACTCCCATATCTACCCTGTTTCTCCTTCCTCTCACCTTTCCACCATGATCCCATTGAATGCAAAGGTCGGGATGTCTTTGGTTTCTAGATGTTGACTGATGTTTACATTTCTGAACCTGCAAGGACCTCAGCAGATCCAGGGGCTGAACTCCAGATGAGTGCACTGGGTTATGTTGGTACAATGAGCTTCATGGTGGGGGGGAGGTGTCTTCTTTATTAATTCCTAAGAGTCTAATAAGACCCCCAGTCACCCATGTACAGCATCACTGACTTCAGGTGTGAGCCCAAAGTTCTAATTGCCGAGTGAGCTTCCCTGGGTCCAAGTGGATTCATCAGGCCTGCTGTGCCACCTGGGGACATGGCACCTTGGTGGCTCTGATAAGCTGCCTAAAGCTGCCCTCCTCCTTTCTTCTTCTTCTTCTTCTTCTTTTTTTTTTTTTTTTTTTTTTT
>PVLC010034146.1:0-16942 GCA_004027655.1 Graphiurus murinus
TGGGGGGCCTGGCTCTGTGCAAGTGTCCGGAGGTGTCTGCCAGGTCTAAGTAAGTGAAGGTTCCTCATGCATAAGCTTTGAGCCCCAGGAAGAGCGGGCGCCAGGCTGCCTTGGCACTAACTTGGTTTCCAAGTGGCTTCCAGGGCCCAGAGCCTTGAAAGCTCGCTTGAGTCTGCTGCAGGCCGGCCTGTTCTTCACCTCCATGGAGACTTAAAAGCTCTCTCGCTGCAGGCACAGGGAGCACTGTCGCTTATCTCAGAGGCTGGGGCAGTGGCCTTGAAGATCTGAGCCCCAGTCCTGTGTGATGCTGGAGGAAGGGAATTCCAGAGAACAAAGACCTTCCCTGGCATCAAATAGCAGCGGGCTGGGAGGCCAAGCTGATGGACTCCGCCCGGGAGACAGACAGGGAGGGGGCACGGCGGTGGCAGCGCAGGTTCTCATAGGTGCCCAGGTGCACCGGGAGACCCAGGCAGTCGACCCCAGGAAGAGCAGCTCTGGCGGCAGCCTGGGTTTCCATGGGTCCTGGGAAAGCAGCCGAGTAGCAAGGCCTCCACTTCCTGGGGCCTCAGGAGAGGGGAGCTGTGGAGATGCTTCTGGAACACTGAGGGAGACCCAGGGAGACCGTGCCTTCCCCCTTCCCTGGAACTGGGGTTCTGTGGTGCAAAACCTGGGCCCCCAAGAAGGGGAAAGCCTCCAGGTCCTCCCTCTCTTCCTGGAGGAGCACCAACCTCAGCCAGCCCTCGGCAGGCTGTGCAAGCATTCTCCTGGGTGGCCCCAAGACTTGACCACAAAAAACAGTAGTGGGATTCGTCATCAGCATCCCAGGCTTGAGGTTGCTAAGGAATGGCGAGCAGGGAAGCAAAGGCAAAGAAATAGGCTCTGGCACTGTGCAGGACACATAGTTAGAACCAGCGAGAGAGAGAGAGAGAGAGAGAGAGAGAGAGAGAGAGAGAGAATGTGACATTCAAGGACAACGTTCTAGAACCGAAAACAAAGGTTTTGCTAGAATAATCAAAATCAAAGGACTGTCTCATCGTGTGTCTGAGAGAAGGGAAGGAAATGAATGCTGGCTTGCATAGTAGAAAAAAATTCGAACAGTGCAGTGAGATTCGGCTTTTCAAAGACAGATTGATGCTGAGAGGCAGGGCTGTGCCTGAAGACTCTGGGTCTGATAATCGTGTTCGGCTCTGAGCGGAGGCTTTCCGGGGAAGCTCTGAGTCTGTGCTCTTGCTTTCCGTCCCTGCAGCTTGGTGGCATCCTTCTCCCTGCCGGAGGTGTTGGGGACGAGTGGACTGACCTGGGATGTGCACTTGTGGACACGCAGTCCCTGTGGGGGGAGGTGGCCGCACGGTGGGCTGCCTGACCTCGGGGCTAGTGAACGATTAGAAGGAAGGAAGGCTGAAGCAGGTACGGGGCTGCACTGCACCCAGAGGTGCTCTCCAGAGCGCTGCCCTGCTGCGGTCCTGAGAGCCAGTGGGCTCTATCTCAGGGGTCTGCTAGAATGAGGACCCTCACCCACATGCGTCCATGCTGCTCCAGCGCCACCTAAATCCTGGGTGCCGCTGCAGGAAGCCTTCTGTCTTCTGGGTCCAGTGAACAAGCAGTTCTTGATCAGCTGAAGTGAGAGGAGGTTTTAGTTGACAGCGGCATCTTGGGACCAGCCGCTCTGGGTTCCATCGACTGCTCCATTTTCACGTTGGTTTTATGATAGAAAAAGTTGGTGTGTCCTCTTAGAGGAACCGCAGGGGTTTCTCCAGTCCTGTCGATGTAGTTAGAGAGTGACTTTCCAAGGAAGTACAAGTGGCCCAGGCTTCCCCACGGCCCTCTAACCTCCCCACTGGATTCTCAGCCCCTAGTGCTCTGATCTGGCACCCCGGTGGATCTGGTCTCCTGGGGGTTTTGCATCTCGCCTGTCTGCCACTCCTGGCAGATCCCGGCTCCCGACCTGCTCTGCTGAGCTGTGTCCTGTTACTTTGATGGGGATGGCTTTGAAGTGGCAAGTTCTTTTGTAACAGCCGGTCCTCCGAGTGCCATGTGGCATCCTGGAGCAGGCCCTGGGACGGAAAAACTGCGTTAGTAGGGGGGAAAAAAAAAGGCAAAAGTCTGAGACGGCACTTTAATGTGTTGGTGTTAATTTCTTAGTTTTGACTTATAAGCATATGTTATGCAAGCTCCTAACACTCCGTCTTGCCTGGGCGAGGAGCACATGGGGAAGCCCTAACTATCTCTGCAACTCTTCTCCCTTGTCAATTATTTCAAAATAACAACCTTTTCTTTTTTGAGAGTTTCTTAGAAGTTGTGAGCAGCTGCATTTGGTGGACAGCAGGCGGGCAAGAGAGGGCAAGCGCGTCTCCTGTTAGCGATCAGCAGATGTGCCAGCCACAGGAGAACGCTGTCCCCAAACGTCAAATAAACAGAAGTCCCTCTGTTCACTGGGAAATGTGGCCCTAGGCCCTAACAAAGCGGCTTGTCCCCTGAGCTGGGCGGGGTGCCCGAGGGGGAGCACCCTGGGCTCCTGGACCCTGCAGGTCCCCCAGGAGACCCCCAGGGTGGCTGCAGTCGCCCCTCCTCCCCCACAGGGGCGCTGTGGTGAGTTGCATATACTTTTTGCTGTCTGTCCTATTTCCTAACATGGAGCTCCCTCGGTCCTGGGACTCTCCAGTGATAGGTGGCCTTTTGTGTGCTGAAGAGTTGACTGACCCTGGCCCCCATGGGGAGCTGCAAGATAGGTGTGGTCACCAGAAAGACCTAGGCAAAGATGGAAGAATGGACTCAGCCTTACCCTGGGCTTAATCGCCAGTAACACACACACACACACACACACACACACACACACACACACACGTAGTTAGTTGACAGAATTCAAACAAATATTTTGGATGAGGTATATGGTCATAGAAAACAAAAGACTAGATAAAAATGTATTTTTTTTCTTTTTTCCAAATTAAGCGCTCTTCCCCCCTGGGTAAAAGCACCTGTATGTGATGATAAGGGAATGTGAATCTGTAAAAGATTTGCATTTTTTCCAAGGGATTGTTTCAACTACACCCATAAAATTCCTATTTTGCGGCTTTGGCCCTGGTCAGAGATCTCTCACCTGGGAATTACAGAAGAATCTGTATTTTTTTTAATTATATGGACTAATCCTCTGGTGCCTGGTAGGAATGACAGAGTGGAATGTTTTTCTGTGCGTGGAGCAGTCTTGGATCCATGTTGCTTGCAGGAAACAGCAGAGGAGATTGGACAGGAGCGGGAGCCGTGCCCACGATGCTCCAAATCTAGTTGGTCCCTTAGGGAAGCCAGGTGCCCATTAGCCAGGAGGGTGCCGTCATCTCAAACGCACCCAGAAGAGCCGCACAGTAAGCAGGTCAGCCCCACGGCCCCAGAGCCTGTGGGTTGGGGCACCTTCTTCAGTGGGCCTCAGACCTCAGCGGCACTGACCCCCAGGGAGAAAAGAAAGGGGAGCCCCTGGGACTGAGCAAAGTGCTCCCTGGAGGTGCTTCCTGCACCCAGAACCCCCAGCAGCTAAGTGTCCCTTGGGAGAAGCTCAGCAGCCCACCGGCAGAGCCTGGCGCCTGGGACTGCGCCGCCAAGCCGCTGACGCTCGGCACTGAGCAGAGCGGCCCAGGCAGTGGGCAGGATTGGTCGGAACCAAGCTGGGCCTGAAACCCAGGGCTCCTTGAATCCCCCCACTGTGCAGGGTGATAAATCCCTGCCCTAGAGTACATGTAAGGTCACTTGTCACTTAACAATGCAGACCCACGCTGAGAATCGTGATGGCAGGTGGCTTCGTAACACAAAGTAAAGCTACAACAATGCACGGTGGTATGATGAGACGGGGGTGGCCGCTGCAGTCACCCATTGTTGGCCCAAACGCTGTTGTGTCCTGACCGCATGCATACGCACAGTTAAAATATGCAAAACGTGCATAGGTAAATACGTATGTTATATGTCAGATATATGCATCTATATCATCAATCTATATGGAACACGCAAAGATAGATGTGAGATGGCAGAGATGAGAAAGAGCACACATGCCCACATACATGTGCACACGCGTCCACACGCACATGTACACGCGCACACACATGCTTGGCCTGTGGATGTTCCTCCTCTTTTCCCACTTGGGCTGCGGAGGCAGAGGCAGAAGGGCACCCCGGGAGAGCTCCGACACCCCAGGGTCTTGTAAAGTCCCTTCTGTCTAGAGGCCAGAGGCAGGGATGAGGCTGACTGAACAGCCTCACCAACTCTGAGAAGTAGAGGCTGAAAAAAAGAGTAATGAGAGAGGCCCAAAGGATGACCCGGGACTCCGTGGGAATGGGCAGAGGGGCTGACAGCAGACCTGGAGCCCCGTGGACACACGCCCAGCCCTCTTTTCCAGGCCAGAAGGCAGACCCACCCGGCCGTGCACAGGTAGAAAGATGTGCTAGTGTGGCATCATCTGCACGGATCGGGGCTGCCGGAAAGCTGTGTGTGTGTGTGTGTGTGTGTGTGATGTAGAAGTTGTCCAACCGTGTTGGACAACTGTATGAAGTTAATCATGCCCTCTGTGATCACCCAGGATTAGACAGCCACCTGCAGAGGTTCCTTACAGGAGGCCAAGACTGTGGCCAGAGGCTTCCGGGGACCCGGCCAGCTTGGGTCTGGGGTGGTGAAACCTGCCTCGGCTCCTCCCCAACTGCCTCATGTTGAGGGCTCCATTAGCTCTTTATGTTGTTGAGGTTTCTACAGAGCAAACTAGTCCTCACTACTCGAGCGTACCCCGAGGGTAAGAGAGGACGAGGCAGGTAAGGGCGTGAGCTGAGCCAGCTGAGCACGGTGTGGACAGGGCGACAGGTGTGGGCCACTAAAAGGAGCCGGAGGACCTGGGTTTGAGGCCGGTGACTTGGAGGAGCATGGCGGTGCCTCGCATACTCGCTAAAGGCTGCGTGGGTTTAGGTTGAGTTGCTGTTCTTGTCGTTGTTCTCTTGTCTTTTGGCTTTTACTAAACATGGGTCTTCATCCTCAAAGCATAAAGAACTTGAAGTCAAAGAGAGTCAAGTTCAAGGGTTACAGTATTGTGGGGAGAGAACAGTATCTGGAGTCTGGATGCTGGGGCAGACACAGTGGGCACAGATGCGGTGGCACGGTGGGCCAGCAGGACTGAGCGGCATGGGTGGGAGGCGTTGTGGGGTCGAAGGTTCTTGTCTTCTTCAGATTCTGGGTGCCCAGAGCGCTAAGACTGTGCAGGATCTTCCCGGCTCCAGCGTGTCACCACTGTGGTGACCAGGAGGCTGAGCCGCACATGCAAGATGGCGACATGTAGCAGCTCACCCAGCAAGGACTGGCACCTTCCTAATGCCTTTGGACTACTGTCTTCCTTTCCTCTAACTTGAGAAGTGTAGACAAAGGGAAATCTTCATTAACATTTATTAATATTTAATTAAAGTGAAGTCAAGGTATAACTCAATTATTTTCAGGACAAGGGGAAAGACTTATAAACAAAGAACGTCTTGCCCAACTCAGTGTGAGGCCCGAGAATAACTTAACAAAGCAAGACAACTCAAGAGGTTCTGTTTGAGCAACATAATATAATGCAGCAATGTGGACTCTTAGGGGAAAGAGCTGGAAGATTCCCTCCGCAGCACTTCCTAACAGGGCATTTGCTTCCTATCAAGAGGAGCAGTACTGGCTCCTTTCTTGGTTCCAAGGTCAGAATGGGCAGGCTCCCAGGTGAGCCAGGCCGTGGGTGGAGGGGGATCGATCTCAGCTGAAATCCCAGGGGCTCAGGAGGAAACGCCTCCCTCCCTCGCTTCCTCACTTGGTGATTGTCGGCTCCATAGCAACAGGCCAAGTCATCACCAAGTGAGGGCCAGAGACATTCTCCTTTCCTGTCCGAAAAGCACCTTCCTTCCCGCCTCCCCCTCCCCTCTCCTCCCAGACAGCCTGAGCTCAGACAGGATTTCCTCGGGCTTAGTCACCTTATTGTCCAGCCTGCGCCTTCCCCTTGCAAAACAAGGCGTGTGGACGGCAAGGGTCTGAAGCACCGTGTCCTCGGGGTTTGCCAGTCTCATGCCAGTAGGTGCAGACTTGGGCTCTTGTGTCAGGATGCCAGAGGACTGGAACGCTGGTGCATTTTCAGTTATTCTCGTGACACGTGAGTCTCCGGGAGTCAGCTTGGTATCGTTCATTTGCTTCGGCACACCTGAAGGTCCACGCTTCTCTGTCTTGGTCTCCTGTCCCCAGAAGCAGCCCTGACCTGGCAGAAGTCCCTTCTACCACACCTGGTCACCTCCATCACTAGGTGACCCAGCGCTGTCCCTCCCAGCCCCCCCTGTCGCAGGTGCACCACTGGATGGGCACCTGTGCTGTACCTGCGGCTTAGCTCCTTATCTACATCTCACCTGGTTGGAATGTAATGTTCTAGAAATAAGTGAGTTATTTATTTCACTCTGGAGGGGGAAGGAAGTCAGATTAGTCATGCCGGCTCTTGATTTTTTTTTTTTTTTTTTCTTAGTCCAAAAATTCCTTACTTAAGAAGTACAAGAAGTTAAGAGTAGGATCCACTCCCGTCTCGAAGTCCTAGGATAAAGAGCAGCCCCGGACAACCCTGGTATTTCATAGAGCTGGAAAATTTGATTCTCCCAGAACAAAGAAACCCCGAGGCTGTCTGCTGTCTTGTATAAAAACAAGAGGGCGAAATTGGAAAGCATCTCAAAAGGAAATAAGTTTATTTAAAAGTGGAGATAGGTAGACAGACACACGGATGGACTGTTTTTACAACTGTCTTTTTGCCAGGCAAGGTGGCACATGGCTGGGATCCCAGTACTTGGGAGGCTGAGACAGGAGGATCATAGGTTCGAGGCCCGTCTCAGCAACTTAGTAAGACACCCTGTCCCCAAATAAAAAGTAAAATGGCCTGGGAGTGTAGCTCAGAGGTAGAATGCCCCTGAGTTCAGTCTGTAGTACCAAAAATAATAATAATAAAATGAAATGGGCATTTTATCCCCTTTACAGCCCCTTTCAGAGAATTGTACACTTAGAATACATGTGGCCCTCAGTGAGGGAGGGGAGATGGAGGCTGTCACGCCTCGGAGCTGTCTTCTCGTTGGTCCTTCGTCCCCACTGAGTTCCATTAACTTGGGCCTCTAAGAATAAACACACAGAAAGGCAGGTGTCATGAGTTTTCATGTTTCAAAGAGTCGACTTAGAGCTTTATTCTTTCTGAACATTTCATGTGTTAAAAATTAGTGAAAAAGTCAACCCTTGGCACATGACATAAAGTAATATTTGAACAGGATGTTGTCATTGCCCACTCAGGCTGTGTGTGTGTGGGGGGGGGTGCAAGCTTGATTCTTTTAGACTCCTTTCATTTTTTGTTTGTTTGTTTGTTTGTTTGTGGCATTGGGGATTGAACCCAGAGGCGTTCTACCTACGAGCTACATTTCCAGCCCTATTTTTTTTTTTTTAATTTTTATTTGGAAACAGGGTCTCACTAGGTTGATGAGAGTCTCACTACTTGCTGAAACTGTCCTCGAACCTGTGATCCTGCTGTCTCAGCCTCCCAAGTACTACGATTACAAGCATGTGTCACCATTCCCGGCTCCTTTTGTTTTTTAACTGTGGTAAAACATGCAACATGGACCCTGGCCTCTGATCTACTCGGAGCATACAGTCTGGCATTAGGCACGTTCACATTGTCCTGCAAATATTACCAGCACCCTCCCCAGAACGTTCTCACCATCCCAAATGGCAGCTCCACAGGCTCTGTTAGACAGCGGTGTGCCCTGTCCAGCCCCGGGTCACCTGCTGTGCTCTCTGTCCCTACAGATTGGACTCTCAGGGGACCTCTTGGAAGTGGGGGTCACACAGAACCTGTCCTTCTGAGCCTGGCTTATTCCACCAAGCTCAAGGTCCATGAGCTTCGTCCGTGGTGTAACTTATCTAGAATTTCCTTCTTTTTTAAGGCCAAATATGTCCCTATACTTTTTTTAAGTTATTATTTTTAATCTCAACTTTGTTTTCTTGGCTGAGAATTCACAAATGGTGAGTGTCAGGAATTGAAAGAATTGAAAACGCAATCCCCTGCCCGCTGGACGGGGGACTGGGGGGTCGCCGGGCCAGCTGCCCTGGGCCTCCGTCATGGCCTTGGCCTTCAGCCTTGCTTCTGCCCACTCCTCTCGGCAATTGTCTTGCCTCCGACCAGGAGAACCACGCTCCGCTAGAATGAGTCTGCAGTGTGTGTGGGGGGGGAGGGGGGGCTGAGTTTGCATTATCTCTGGAATAAGCAGAGAAGCTGTCTGAGAAGGAATCAGAGGCCGAGGGGAGCTCAGGAGCCAGGGCTGGGCTGGCCCTGTGCAGGCAGGCATCAGAGACCCAGAGCCGTTCCCGGAGGCCCTGGAGCTGCCTGAGACGTCTCCGGAAGCAAATAAGGAGTGGAAGCCCCCAGGTGAGGGAGGAAGGGTCGGAGCCTGCGTTCCCGGCGTCCATCCACAGAGGCCTGGCCTCCTGTCAGTCAGGGGACAACAGAAGACAGAGATGGGGACGGGGTCTGTGTCCACCTCCGACAGTGGCTCTTCCTGCTGCAGGCTCAGACTTGTACGGCTTGTCACCGAATGCCCCCAGCACGGGGACCTCTCATCAGCCAGCACCGGGGGAATTTCGTTAAACAAATGTGTTACTTAGCCATTGCATGGGAAAGCTTAAGACACAAGGGCGCTGGTGGCAGCGGTGGAGGCCACACAGGGGGGGTCAGCTCCAGAGGAAGGGAGGGACCCAGATGACAGCTCACCTTTTACAGATGTGTGGCTTCAGCCTAACACCCAGGGCCACTGTCAGAGGAGCAAGTGGACGAAGGGGCTGATCTGTCTGTTATTAATCCTGCAAAACCCTGCAGCTGACCCGAGGACCCACATCTGCAGGAATTCTGGTGTTTGTAGGGTGGTGGTGGCCATGCCACAGGCCTGGACTCCAGCACAGGAGACCTGATGGCCCGCCAGCTGCCCTGGGGTCTCCTTTGTGTGCTACTGGGTAGGGGGCTTTTGCCAGGTGGCGGCCGGGTGACCGGCAGCCCCTCTCCAGTTGGTATCAGGAGTTTGATGGTGCCTCTTTGGGGTGCCTGACATAGCCTTGGGGTTTGCTTTCTTCTTCTTAAGCTAGGTGCACTCAATAGCACCATTTCTCTGCAGCTGGGGGGCCCGAGCTTTGGAGTGAGTGTTGGGGAGCCAGGCAGGGCGGCTCAGCACTGCCTCCTCTCCATACTGCTCAAGGTGGGAGGGAAGGAAGAAGAGGCTCCCTCTGCCTCCTTGCCCCGAGTGCGGGCCCAGGGGGTTCTGCCAAGCGTGGAGGGCCCACCCACGCAGACCGTGTCTGGTGCAGCCAGATCTGAGTTGCATGATGGACAGAAGGTGGTGGGAGAAATGAAATGAAGAGGGAAAGGAAGCATCCTGGGCAGAACTGGAGAGAGAGGCTTGACGTGAGCAGCTTGGAACTTTGGGTTCAGAGTCACAGCACAAATCCATGCGCTCGGTGCCAAAGGCCTGTCCCTCAAAAATGTGCACTTAGAGTCAACCCAAAGATGAGTTGCCCGTGTTGGTTCCGCTTGACTTGACTTGCCATGTTGAAAGCTACTGGGGTGGACAGTCGCCGGCTTATCTGCAAAGTCTAACGAGTGCAGAATGTGCTTCCACTGCAGGACATGGTGCCAAACTATTTGGGTTTAGTGGTGTGCGTTTTTTTCCTTGAGCTCTCAACCCAAAGAGAAGCAGGCACTTGGCCAGTGAGCGTGCTCGGGGTTGAGCTGTGCTGTCTTCAGGCTAGCAAAGGCCAACGGCCTCCTTTGCCCTTCCAGAAATTCAACCTCATGGTCACTGGGAGGGAGAGTGTAGGCAGTGGACTCGTAGCCCCCAAACCAGGCAATGGGAGAAAACTGACCCGCTCCTTCCCGAAACCCATTTTACCAGCTCCTGACACTGAGGTGGGTGGAGGAGGAAGCTTGCCTAGGAAGCTAGCCCCTCCCCATGCCATCCCTGAGGAGGACAGAGGTCTGAGTCCCCCAGAGGAGGTGATGTCGCATGAGAAAGCAGACCGGAGGTGGTCCTCAATCCCGGCTGAACTAGTGCCACCCCAGCACCCTCAGGCACTCTGTGTTTCCGAGCCTCCTGGGTCATGGAGATGCTGACAGCACAGGGACCAGAGCGTGGGCAGCCATCCCGACAAGACGGTCTCCAGAGGGCCCTTCCAGACTTGGGATTGTAGCTTCCCCTTGGCCGGGTGCTTCCTGGCCATCAGGAGCCCGTGTGACTGCCAATCCCCTAAAACGTTATGGGAAGCGCGCCCGGCCCGGCTCACTCGCTTACAGTGAGTATTGGCGGCACATGGACGCGACGAGGGTCGTTTTCGTCGGCTGCCCTTGGGAATGGGGGGTCAAGGAGTTCCTGTCTTCCCAAAGCTTTTTTATCTTTTGATATGTGGGACCGGGCCCTGGAGGCATGTCATGCCAAGACCGAGGAGCAACAGCTGGTAGAGGGGGAGCACTCCAGGAGGCGTTGTGTGCATCCATGAATGCCTCACTTTGAATCTCCCCATGATGTATAATTATGCTACCGATAATAACATTTTGAAAACATAGCTATTTAGAGGAATGAGCAAGCAGGGCAAAGGGAAATACGGCTTATTTTATGAAAATGCACTTATACCTATAAGAAAAAAATGAGTCCTATCCGGTCAACCATAGCCCATTGTTTTTTCCAAAGTTTAGGCCAAATGTGTAGATCATAATCAGAAATCAACATGTTGTTGAGTAACTGTTTATGACTGGTGATAGGAAACAGAAGGGAGGCTCACACTTCACAGGGACTGTTCGAGAAGCCGTTGCCTTTGAAACGAGGCTGGTGAGCAGCCCCCATCCAGCCGCCCCCTCCCTAAGCCGAGCAGGCAGCCCTGTGTCTGTGGAAAGGTTCCCCTACCCGTGGTCAGTCCCACGCTGACTGTCTCCACTTACGGCATCTGTCCAATGTCTGGAAAACTTCATGTAAGGCTGCCACACCCTAGAGATAAAAGCAAAGATCAAGGGACTGGAAGTAACTGTCTCCAGGGGGACTCACACAGGAAGATGACTGGTTCTGGGGAGAGGCCTAGGTTCCATGGGGCCTGAGGCAGCCCGTGCCCCAGAGCCTCCCCTGCAGACGTCCAGTGGCTTCGAGTCACGGGCCGCTTTGGCCACTCTTTGGGGCGCTCCTGGCTGGGTGCTGCCCTCTCCCAGGAGACATGGCATTGGCACCTGGCTTCGTGCAGGAGAAGCAGGCACCTCCTGTATCATCGCAGTGCTCTGCTGCCGAGCCTCAGCTTAAGTCACTTTCATCATTTGCTGGAACTCGGGCTGCACCCTCAGAGTCCAGCTCCCCTCCCCAGGGGGGTTCAAATCAGGCCCCCTCAGTCTCTGACTGCAGCTTTCCACAAGACCTTTCGTTCCTCAAGCCTTTGTTCCTTCGGGTTTCTAATCCCTCGTGCAGCTCATTGGTGGAAGGAACTGCATGGATTGCATGTGAAGTATGTAAGGTCCTGGCATGAACTAACCACCCCCAAAGGAGCTAGTGGCTCTCCTTTCCTCTCTACCCAGGGCCCCTTGAACTTGAGCATGCTCCTTCTGTTGCTCTGCCCAGGCCCTGGTCCCCTGGCTTCCCTGCTCCTCCGAGAACCTTGGCCAGCAGTTGCAGAAGTTCCTCAGAATGGAAGTAACACCTTCAGTCTCCCCCCACCAGCTAGCTGCCAATGGGCATTGACCAGCAGTTTTCGCCGGTCTCTGCACAGGTCCCTGCAGCCTCAGCAACAGAGGGGGCTGCACACAGCTCACCTCGGGCCAGGGCACTGCCTGCCACCCCGCCCTCTGTCGGGCTGCCATATCTTGTCAGTGATTCTTGCTCATGGGGGCCTAAAGTGGAGTCCATTCATACCCAGCATCTGCATTCCTAACCAGAGAGCCGCCTGCTGGTCTGCTTGGCAGCCCGAGGATGGTACTGTCTTAGCTCCAGGGTTGAGTTTGTTTTCAAAATTCAACATGGCTCACAAAGTCTCAGGTGGCGACTCACAAGTCCACCAAAAACCCTGACCATGGGCGACCAAAAGTTGTGATTACAGGTAGATAGTAAGCTCCCATGTGTGATGAGCTTTGTTCAGCGGACAGTCCTCTGGCCCCCCAGACAAGGGATCCTCTAGATCCCTTGGATCCCCTGAATTGCCTGGATCCAAGGATCCCCTGGCCCCCCCAGGCAAGGGATCCCCCAGGCAGGGGATCCTCTCTGCTGGAGAGAGGCAGAGAGGCGGCAGTCTCTGAGGCTAAGGCCTGGTGCACTGCCCTCTGACCACCTCTGAGGTCTGCTGCCCTCTGCCCAGTCCTGCTGGGCCTGCTCCCCCTCCAGTGGCTGGCACCCCGTCGGCTCTGTCCTCCCGGACCCCCTAGAGCACCACACCACCGCCACCCACTCTGAACTAGAGACAAACTCCTCACACCACTGACCACACCTGGTTCCCTCCAGAACCCAACCCGGTCACCTCTTCGCCGCCTCCCAGCCAGCCTGCTTGGCACTTAAATCTCAGAATCACGACCCTGAGATTTGCATCTGAGCCCTGTCACTCAAAGACAAGGAAGCAAGTGTGCCCTAGCGTGGACCTGTCCGACGGTCCCAGATGGCTCTTAAGTGTGTGTCTCTTCACAGCAAAGAGATTGAGGACAGGCATTGGAATGAAAAACAAAGGAACCCAGCTCCAAGCCTCGGGCTTATGTTGTTTTAAGAGAGGAATTTGTTCTGTGGGTGTCAATGAAGCGTTAAAATCCCCCGCCGGTCCCAGCAAAGAGTCCTCCTGCTGCGACCCACAGCCCACTACTTTTCTTTTAGTTAAGGCGCTTGTCCTGAGTGGAGTTTTAGTACGTATCCACCATCTTTTCAAAGTCAACCTTTGAAACAGAATTGTGAGCATAAACAATTTTGCAACTTTTTTGGTTGCTTCATATATGAAATGATTGGAAAAGTCTAAATAGGTTTCAATAATATTTCCCTGAAATTTTACTTTTGCAGCTTAGTCACGTGTGTGTGTGTGTGTGTGTGTGTGTGTGTGTGTGTGCACTAAGGATTGAACCCAGAGGCATTCTACGTCTGAGCTGTTGCATCCCCCACCAGCCCTTTTTATTCTTCATTTTGAAACCAGTCTTCCCAAGTTCCTGAGATTCTCACTAAGTTGCTGAGGCTGGCCTCAAACAAACCTGTGATCCTCCTGTCTCAGCCTCCCAAGTACTGGGATTACAAGTGTGTGCCATCACACCTAGCTATAGTCGCTATTTTAATGGATTGTTATGTGATGAATAGAACTGTAAGGTCGAATCACATGCCACAACCCTTCCTCACTGATCTAGACTAATAATTACGGCCTTGTCTTCCCCTAACTGTGGGCAAGAAGGAGCCTTCAGCTACTAGTCTCAAAGGTTAATCAGGAATATTCTTAATCTGCTAAGAAAGATAAACCTCAGGGTACTTCTGAAGTCCTTTCTGAGATGAACATCACTGTCATCCCCAGCGTGGGGGTAGGGGACATCTGTGTGACCATCCTGAAAGGCGTGCCTAAAGACAGTGGCTTCCGAGCTAGACTCAGAAGTTGAGTTACTTAAAAATCATTAAAACATTAGTTCCTCTTTTCAAAATTCTCCTATTTGGATTTTGTTTCTGTTCCATCTAATCTTTCCACAATTAAATAAAATCAAGGAAGTTTTTTACTCTGGCTTAACAGTAAAGAGCCAACCTGTGGAGGTCAAGTTCACTGTGGGCAGAAGCAAGCGTGCTGTGCGCTGAGATTTGTCTCTCTGAAGCACTTTGCCACCTTCTTTTCTATCCCTACATTCAAGAAATAGGGAATGAAACACTGGATTTTCAGAAGAAATTAATCTCATACACATGTTTAGATCAATATGCTAATCAGTGTACTTAATTCAATGATTACACAATACTAATGACATTTTTCTATAGTGTTCATCCAAGATACAAAAGCCTTGGAACCAGGTAGGAATTAAAGATCAAGTAGTCTAAACTTCTCTTTAAGTTAGGGACCAGAGAGGCGCTGAGCCCTGCTAACCTCACAACCAGAACCTAGCAGAGCTGAGGCACCATGCCCTCGTCCGTGTTAGCCTGATAAACCAATGCTCTCATGTAATTTGACTAATTAAGTAATTTTATGTATTAGATCATTTTTTGAGTAAGTTATATGATTCACTATTTTTAAAGGCTTATTTTGGAAGTAGTGAGCAGAATATTCCACAAAGCCAAAACCAGTGGATCTTGGTGGAACTGCATTATGGGACAAACACCGGACTTCTTTGAGGCCCTGTATTATACCAAAAGATAAATTCTCCTTTAATGTTAGCATACCATGTTCACAGCCTATAACCAGATTCAGAAATAGGAAACACATCAATCTGCACCAAACACAAGAGGAAATTAAATGGAGACGGTTAGGCCTACAAATAAGTTACTTATTACTCCAATCCTTAGAGTATTCGATTTTCCTAAATGCAAATTTTCTAAAAGATACAGCATTTACAATAATGTAATACACAACCCCAGTTCCTCTCACATCCTCAGAATAGCTCTAATATAGCAAACAGACCCCATTACGGTGAATCACCTTGAATCAACAGTGTAAGAGAGAGTGTGCTATGGACAGGAGCTCGGGGTTTTTGAAGTTGCAAATAGGTGGACAGGTGCAGCCATCCCACTGTACAGTGCAGAAGGGGAGACTGGAAAAATTAACCACATGCCAGAGGTCTCGAGCTGTGAAAAGCTTATGTTGGAACCCTGATCCTCCTCTACTTAAAGGGTTTATCCCAAAAACATTATTCCTGGTTCATTTGGTGTTCTCAGTCACCCCACAAAAGAGATGGAGAGAGAGAGAGAGAGAGACAGAGAGACAGAGAGAAACAGAGAGACAGAGAGAGAGAAAGAGACACTTGGCATAGATCCCAGAGGCATTCTACCTCTGAGCTACACCCCCAACCCTCTTTTATCTTTTTGTTGTTGTGGTGGTGGTACTGGAAATTGAACTCAGGGGTATTCTACCTCCAAGCTACACTCCAGCCCTATTTTTTATTCTTTATTTTGAGACAGGATCTCACTAAGTTGCGGAGGACCTCACTAAGTAGCTGAGGCTGGCCGCGAATCTGCGATCCTCCAGTCTCAGCCTCCCACAAGTACTGGGATTACAAGCATGTGCCACCATGCTCCCCCCCCCCCCTTTTTTTTTTCAAACAGGGTCTCACTAGGTTGCTGAGGCTTTCCTCAAACCTGTAATCCTGTCTCAGCCTCTCACGTGCTGGGATTATAGGCGTGCACCACCATGCCATGCCTGGCTCTTGGAAGGGTTTTATGGGCATGAAAAGATAGAGGGATGTTAGAATCATGAAGAGATATTGGAACCGTGAAACAAAAGGATGTTTAAACCAGGACAAGGAAGGTGGTATGTTAGACCCGCCAGGGCCCTGGTAGGAAGAGACGTGCCCTCAGCGGTTTCCCCAGCACACCCAGCAGAGTGTGTCATTCCACAGCGAGGATGGGACTCACAGATAAGGTGCCAAAAAGACACAGAATTACGAAGCCAGCTTGTCATCTTTTATTTTTTTATTTTAATTTTTTTTTTTTTGTCAGTACTGGAGATTGAACCCAGGGGCATTCTACCTTTGAACTACACCCCTAGACCTATTTTTTTATTCTTTATTTTGAAACAGGACCTCACTAAGTTGCAGAGGGCCTCACTAAGTAGCTGAGGCTGGGGGCGATCAGCCTCCCAAGTACTGGGATTACAAGCATGCATCACCACGCCCAGCTCAAAAATGTATTTATTTATTTATTTTGCGCGGTACTGGGGATTGAACCCAGGGACATTCTATCTCCGAGCTACACCCCCAGCCCTGTTTTTTATTCTTTATTTTGAAACAGGGTCTCACTAAGTTGCGGAGGGCCTCACTAAGTAGCTGAGGCTGGCCGCGAACCCGGATCCTCCGGTCTCAGCCTCGGTCATCATCTCTTTGCATGGCAAAGCCAGCTGTGTCGGATTCTATACGTATAGAGCTTCAGGTCGCCAAATTGACACCGTGCGTTATCCATTTTTGCTCTTGGAAAATCAATTTCCTAATGAACCGAGATGGTTGCCAGGTTTGGCCACCGAAGGTGCGGAGGTTTTCTGCGGCCCCTTTAAGTGAGGATGGAACTTGATTTTGTTTTGCAAGTCACTCTTCTAGCTGCATGACTTCATCCCAAGCAAGCTAAATAAAGGAATTTTCAGCATTATAACGGTCACTAAACAGACAACTGACATGTCAGCGATTGGAGGGGAAGGGTTTCAGGGCAAGTGTGGAAAGCTACTGCCGTCACCCGGTGTTTTATTTGGGTGGCTTCATTGTGTAGGTGGGTGGCGAGTTGGAATGAGGCTGGGAGGGGCGGGGGTGGGCTGGGGGACAGAGCCCAGCACCAGAACTCTTCCCAGCACGAATGTCAGCTCGATTGGGGAAAATCCCCTGAAATCTATTGAAACGCCCCAGCTGTGGGTTCACGGTCAGCTAAGCCACTCTGCGAAGAGGAAGAAACCTCCTCGGGCCAGTATTGCTGGGATTCTCCCGTGGTTCAAAGCCAAGCGCAGGGCTTTGTTTTTCCAAGTGTCCGGGCCCGGCTGTCCACCTCCCCTCTTAGGAAGGCTTCCCTGAGCTGTGGTCCTGCGGTATGCGCCCCGCCAGGGCTGGTGCTCGCCCAGGCCATACCTACACGCAAGACCGCCTGGCCCTTCTCCTTGGAATGAAGGACCTCCTGCTAGATACTTTTTGCTGGGAGCAATTAGTTTCCAAAACAGCAATTATGAAGAGTTTCTCCCAGTAACTGGCAGCAGGGTTGCCTGTTTTGACCCATTTTGGCTGAGTGATTCCTCT
>PVLC010034147.1:0-17095 GCA_004027655.1 Graphiurus murinus
CAGACTTATGCGGGTCACAGCCCCCCTGGGTGCTCAGCCTCTGGCGCCCTGCAGGCACCCCGGGGTGGGGGGAGGGCCAGCCAGCTGTGCAGAGACTGAGCCATGCCAACAGGAAGCCTCCTCTTCCCCACCCTTCCCACTGCAGCCTCAGCCCTCTGAGCCAGCTGGAGGGGCCGGGGCAGCTCCCTTGCTAGGGGAAGTAGAAGTTGGAGGAGACTGAGAGCGAGGCCGTGTGCCTGGGAGAGGGTCGCTGGGAAGTCCCAAGGTTCCAGCACCTCTGTGCATCCCATCCCATCCCGGTGGAATCCTGCTGCCCTGGGGCCACTCCGCCCAGCCCAGATCGCCCCTGGGAGTGCACACGGAGGGGGCGTCAGCCTGCATCTGAGCTGAGTCTCCAGGACCCACCGGGGTTGGGGCTGCCTCCCTCCCCCCACCCTGCCCCCCAGTGCGGGGCGGGCCGCACACGCAGCCGCTGGCTCAGTGGAGACGCCAGGAGCGAGTGGGTAGGGCGCGGGCGCAGTGGGAGGTGTGCGGGGAGCCGGGGTGCGCGGCGGCGGAGAACGCGAGGCAGAAGAGCGGCGGCGAGAGGGAGGGAAGCAGCGATCGAGCGTGCCCGCCGCCGCCGCCGCCGGGGCAGCAACGGTGCGTACGCTCCGCGAAGCCCGAGCCAACCGGGCCAGGCTCTGTCCTCAGGGACCCTGCAGCCGCCCTGGAGTCCGAGGGACCGCAGGGTCTGGAGATCGCGGACAGCCCCCAGCTCCGGAGGACGGAGAGCCGGGAAGGAGCCTGAGAAAGCGCCGGAGTCTGGAGCTAGGAATCCGGAGAGGAGCTGAGCCGGGAGCCGGAGCCGGGGTAAGCACCAGCCGGAGCGCTCCCGCAGAGGCGCGGTCCCGGTCCAGCGCTTCCCAGCTGGACAGCGACCCCCTTGCCTTTCAAGCCGTCCCCTCGAGCTCCTCCTCATCCGTCCCCTCCGGAGGGGCAGCCACCCTCACCTGGACTTGCACACCAGGAGGCACAGGACAAAGCCGCAGAATCGGTGCCGGCGATGCGCCTCAACAGCTCCGCGCCAGGCACCCCTGGATCGCCCGGCGCCAACCCATTCCCCTGGCCCCAGCCAGGGTTGGAAGTGGCACTCCTGGCCCCAGGATTCGGCAACGGGTCCAGCAACGGGTCAGAGCCTGTCTTGGCGGCGCCCAGCAGCGACCTGGACGTAAACACAGACATCTATTCCAAGGTACTGGTGACTGCGGTGTACCTGGTGCTCTTCGTGGTGGGCACGGTGGGCAACTCGGTGACCGCGTTCACGCTGGCGCGCAAGAAGTCCCTGCAGAACCTGCAGAGCACGGTGCACTACCACCTGGGCAGCCTGGCGCTGTCCGACCTGCTCATCCTGCTGTTGGCCATGCCGGTGGAGCTGTACAACTTCATCTGGGTGCACCACCCCTGGGCCTTCGGCGACGCCGTCTGCCGTGGCTACTACTTCCTGCGGGACGCCTGCACCTACGCCACCGCTCTCAACGTGGCCAGCCTGAGCGTGGAGCGCTACCTGGCCATCTGCCACCCCTTCAAGGCCAAGACGCTCATGTCCCGCAGCCGCACCAAGAAGTTCATCAGTGCCATCTGGCTGGCCTCGGGCTTGCTGGCCATTCCCATGCTGTTCATCATGGGCCAGCAGAACCGCAGCACCGACGGCCAGCACCCCGGCGGCCTGGTGTGCACCACCACCGTGGACACCGCCAAGGTGAAGGTCGTCATACAGGTGAGAACCTCTTCCAGGGAGAAGGGCCAGGAGGGGACAGGGGCCTGGGGGGCCGTCTGGGGGGGGGTCCTCGCTCCCAAAGCAGATTCCAGGGACACGCCTCTGGGTGCCGGGGGGTGACTGAGAAAGACCACATTCATGCCCCCGGGGTCGCACACTGTCCCCTGCAGCAGAAGCCCCAGCTGGGCTCCCTGGGTCTCCTGGCTGCCCGGCTCCGTCCAAGCCTGGGAGTCAGAACTGCACTTGAAGCCACCATAGCTGGTTCCCAGTTTAGCCACAGTTTTCTCGTCTGTGAAGTGGGTGATCATGACATTGGCCTCAGATGGTAGGACAGAGCTCGGGGGAGGGCTAGTAGGACTGGGGGTGGGGGTGGGAAACTGTTAGAAGCCCTCACAGCACCACTGAGGTTGTGGGCAGAGAAGATTGGGTGAGGGTTAGGGTTCAAGTGAATAAAAGGAGCTGAGTGGCCAAGGGTCCGAGCAGAGCACCATGGACGTCCAGCAGGGCCGGGGTTCAGCACTGGAGCGAACCCGTGCTGAATCAGGCAAAGGCCCCGGGGCTGGGGGAGGTGTGCACGGAAGAAGTTGAGGCCAAAATGACGCTTTGAATAGCGTCCCAGACCTAGGAGCTCGGCGGCCATGAGGCAGGGCTGGAAAAGGAGAGGATGGGGGGTCTGGGAAGGGTCTGCGCTGTGCAGAAGGGGAGGGCAGCTGGCTGTCCCCATCTGGCTAGCTGGCTGTCCCCGCCTTTACCAGCGGGAGCTGCTGTCAGCCTCCCAGCAGAATTCTGCGGTTGCCTCGGAAGCTCAGGACGGCGGGGTGCTGTGTTGAGGAGATGGCAGTGCTGGGGTGGGGGGCTCTCAGTCCCTGGGCTGGGCCGGATCCTTGCCAACCATCTGTAACATGGGTCACGGGTGCAGACAGAAGCTCTCGGTCCTGTGGTCTGTGTGTGGGACCGGTGGCTACAGGTGTCCCTGCCGGGGCGGGCTCAGAGCAGACACTCCTTGGGGGAACGAGGGGGGGGGGGCGGAGCTCAGTTTCTCCAGCCAGAGGCAGAGGCAAGCAGGGCGCCATGCCCAGCAAATAGAAATGGCCTTCCCCAGTCTCTTTGAGGTCCCATTTTTCTCTCCCCAAGCTACCCGAGGGAAGCCCTCCCCCAGCCACAGTAGGGGGTTGGGGGCAGCGCCCCTCCACCTGGCCTCTGAAGGTTTCACTTGACAGGTCAGGCATGGCCCCAGGAGCTACCGCAGCCCAGACTCCGCCCTCCTGGCCGGGGGTGGGGGTGTTCAGAGGTCCGGCCTTTTCGAATCATCGGCAGAGCAGGGGGAGGGGGGTAAATCAGCCTGAGCCCCCAGAAAACGTCCTCCCTCTCCTGATGCCATGGCCCCTCTGTTGGGCTCATGGACCCCTCCACCACCTCCCAAAGCACCCCTCCCAGAAGGCCGTCTGTCTACACTGGTTGCTTAGCAGCTGTGAGGTCCGCTGGGCCGGGTCTTGGTCATCATGCACCAGGGTGCTTATCGTGCTTCAACCCGGGATTGGTTCCCCTCTGCAGCAGACAAGGCCCTGGCCGAGTGTTTACTAAACACTTGCTAACTTCCTTAGCACCCTTGGAGAACATAGCTTCCATTTTTCTTTAAAGGGCTCGGCTGCGCTCTTGAAACAACCAATTATAAGGCCCCTCCTCCATGCGATGCTGAGAACTCTGACCAGGCCTCGGGGTCTAGAACTCCAGCTGCCCACTGTGCTTGGAAAGAACCCTTCTCATAGAGCGGGTGGGGCCCGCCCCTTCCGCACACCATCCTCGGTTTAGTAGTGTTTTCCTGGTGTGTTTATGGTGTCCAGCGGTTTTCCAGCTGCTCTGTCAGACCTGGGTGAACAGAGTATTCTCCAACTCCTGGCCAAGCAGGCTGGCCATCATCCACCTGTGCTCCCTTTTGCTGACCACACTTGGAAGTGTTGAGGTGTTGGCCAATAAAATGGCCCCATTAGCTCTGCCAACAGGGATGGTATGACTAGCACCTCCCCAACACACACACACACACACACACACACACACACACACACACACACACACCAGACATTCTCCGCACACTCACGGAGAAGGGAGTGGGGTGGGAGGCACCAAGTTAGGCTTGCATCCTTTAAAAACTTTTCCAGAGACCTCTCCCCATGGTCACACAGCAAAGCAAACCCTTAGCCAGGCCTGATGGCATGCACCTGTAATCCCAGGACTTGGGAGGCTAAGACAGGAGGATACAGTTTGAGGCCAGCCTCAGCAACTTAACAAGACCCTGATTCAAATAATTAAAAAATTTTAAACGGCTGGGAGTGTAGCTTGGAGGTAGACTGCCCCTGGGTTCAACCCCCAGTACCAAAAACGAATAAACCCTGCCCAGATTGTCAGGCAAGAGCCAGAGCTACGGAGGTCCTTTTTCTCAGCCAAGGCACCTGGCCCTGGTCCAGCCTCCCTGCCCCTGCCGGGGAGCCACAGCCCAGGGACCTTGGCAGATTGGGTGCAAGGTGACTCGGCAAGATTCCGGATAAAGAGAGACCGCTGAGCCCTTTTCCATGAGGAAGAAAATTGGTTCCAATCAAGTCAGGCCATGGATCATTTTCTCAGTGTTTTGTCCTGTGCCACTGGGTGGTGCCCAGCGATCCCCCATCCGCAGCATCCTTGGTGTAGGACACACGCACGCACACACACGCACACGCACACGCACACGCACACGCACGCAGTGTGAAGCCAAGGAGTGGGTGTCTGCGAGTTGCTCTCAAATGGCTCAGACGACAATTGGGCTGGACTAGAAGGAGGAGAAGTGAGTGATAATCCCGGGGCAGCCTGCTGGCCTGTGACCAGAGCGGGGCGGAATTGGCAGATCTGGTGAAAGGGGAGAGAAATCTTTGTACTATTCTTGCAACTTTCACGCAGTTTGGAATTCTTCAAGTTAGAAAGTAGCAGAAAGAGTGGGTTCCTGTAGGGACAGAGATGATTCCAAGGAGCCAGAGGTGGCCCTGCCCTGACCTCACCTCCTCCTGGGCTGCAAAACAGCCCCACACAGTGGGATTCTGCTTCTGGCCCCTCACCTGCAGCATGAGGGACTGGGGGCAGTTGGTGAAGGGCAAGGGACCATAGACTTCCTCCGATCTGAAAAGTCCATGCCCTTCTCCAGGAAGGGAACAAAGCATGTTCCTTTCTGCTGTACAAATGGTACTCCAGAAGAGTCCAGCAGTCAAGAAGGGGCAGTGTCTCGGTATAGCATTCCCAGCTCATAAACAGAGAAGGAACAAGGATCAGTATAGCACACCTAGCTAATAAATGAAGGAGTAAGGATTAGTATTACACACCCACTAATGAATGGAGAAGGAACCACGGTGTGATCCTGATGAAACTGATGGATGTAAGTGCTGGTTCTATAAGCTGACACAGGGAAAAAAGAGCCAGCGAGGCGTGGTGGCGCACGTTTGTAATCCCAGCACTTGGGAGGCTGAGACAGGTTTGCAGCCAGCCTCAGCTACTTAGTGAGGCCCGCTGCCACTTAGTGAGACCCTGTTTCAAAAATAAAGAATAAAAAATAGATCTGGGAGTGTAGTTCGAAGGCAGAATACCCCTGGGTTCTGGGATCCCCAGAACTGCAGAAAAAAAAGAGAGAGAGAGAGAGCCAGCATGAGCTGAGATCAGGGTCCAGTTGTCCGATCACAGCTTCCCACAAAGTCTCAGATCAAAACATTAAGTCCAGCCGGGCATGATGGTGCACACTTGTAATCCCAGTACTTGGGAGGCTGAGACAGGAGGATCTGGGTTCTCGGCCAGCCTCAGCTACTTAGTGAGGCCCTCCACAACTTAGTGAGACCCTGTTTCAAAATAGAGAATTAAAAATAGGGCTGGGGAGCCGGGCGTGGTGGCGCACGCTTGTAATCCCAGCATTCGGGAGGCTGAGACCGGAGGATCCGGGTTCGCGGCCAGCCGCAGCTACCTAGTGATGCACTCCGCAACTTAGTGAGACCCCGTTTCAAAAAATAGAGAATAAAAAATAGGGCTGGGGGTATAGCTCGGAGGTAGAATGCCCCTGAGTTCAATCCCCAGTACCGCAAAAAAAAAAAAAAAAAAAAAATAGGGCTGGGGGTGTAGCTCGGAGGTAGAATGTCCCTGGGTTCAATCCCCAGTACAGCAAAACAAAATACTAAATCCGAACCCGACGGAGCCCCCTGATGCAGCTACCAACTCACAGGACATGCTGAGGACAGAGGAACGGGGCAAGGTGCACCACCAAGATGCAACCCTCAAGATGCAGTTCTTGAGCAGCACCTCTGGACAAACCACCCAGCTTCTCCAGCAAACCAGTAGCAGAGGAACTGGAGACAGTGGGCCTGTGGGTCAGCAGACCCAGCAGATCGTCAGCAGGTCACAGAGCAGGGGCCCAACACAGGTCCTTCTTCATGCTGAGAAACTGAGAAGGTGTGAGAGAGCAGGACCGGGGCATTGCTGGGAGCTGGAAGGACTGCGGATTCACTCTTGTTGGGTACCTATTGTAGTGTGCTGCTACTGTGGGTATAATTTTTACAACAGTCCTTATCTCTGAGAAGTGCATACAGAAATATCTACAGACAGTGTGAGTTCGCAGAAACACTGAAGAAAGAAACACAGACTGTTTTTTTAATCTCCAGGTGTTTGGATATTTTTTGGATATCATTTTGCTTCCCATTTCTAACTTAGTTATATTACGTTCAGAGAATACCCTGGCATGGTATAGATCCTTTAAGTTTGTTAAGAGTTGTGCAGTGATTCCAGATAACAGTCTGTGTTGGTGAATGTTGCCCATACGGGTAGGCTGGGCTGATTATGAAGATCAATCTGGTTGACAGTATTGTAGTATTTAGTTCTAACGTGTCTACTGGTTCTTTTTAGTACAGTTTCTTTTTCAAAAGTTTTTCTCTTTCCACTCATGTCAAGAGGGTTCCCTACCATCCGGGAGCATGGACGCTCTTCCTGCTTTAAAATCTGGCCACCCCTTCCTCTGGGTCATCCGGAGGGTGGCTTATATGGATCTTCTTTTTCCTTTAGAGTGAGTCGTGATCTCCTGGTTCTTTCAGTAGTAAGCAGTTCGGGGTTGTTTCCTGAACGTGTTGAATGTTGATGCAGTATTTGGGACATGTTGAGGTCCTCTGGAGACTGCTGGTGTTTTCCTGCAGCAGGCGTGCAGCCCGTGAGAGCTGTCACTTCTGTTCTATCATCTGTCAGCGGTGTTTCCAACATCAGCCCCGTTGCTAAGTCCTTTGCCGGGCTGCTCAGCTCTTCCCTGGTGTGTACTGTTCCAGGTCAGCCTCCGATCTTGCTGGCAGCCCAGCTTTCAACCCCTTTACCAGGTTCCTTAGGTATGTTTCATACACATGTCACCCAAGGGCGACCCCAGGACATACGTCCATGCATACACAGGATTAGGGAGCCCTCTCCCTACCTTCCTCCTCTCTGAGATTTCCTCCCACATTCCCACATTTCCAGGAGTCCTTTTCTGCATCCCCTGGTTAGGGAGTCAAAGGGCCCACTTTATTTCTTCCGATGACATCTTTGGGACATGCCTCTCTGTATCTGTTCTCGCTGAAGTTGCTCTAGGACCGTGGGTGAGCATCCGGAAGTGATCAAAACCCGAGCATTCATACCATTCTCGCTCACACCTGACACTTCCCATTTCTCACTGGCTCACTTAGAGGTCCCTTTCCGTTGGCTGCTTTTTCCCTTGTTCTTCCTTTGCCTGTCTGGTAATGTTTTACTTGCGCCGGACACTGGAGATGACGCATTCAAGTCAAGAGACTCTGGGTTCTGTTATCTTCCTCTGAAGAGTGTTGATCTTCATCTCAGCAGCAGTTTGGTGCAGACGACCTCAGCTGTGTAGGCTGGTTCCATGCTTCTCTAAGTATGGACCTCAGCATAGAGCACTGAGTGAGGCCCAAGAAGGCTCAACATCTACACCCGCTCTCCTCCGTGGATTTGGGCGATGGTTGACTCGGGTCCAGAGTAGGCCTTACTCTTGGGCACGGTCCCTGCTCCTGAGGTGACACTTTCTGGCATCTCTGCCAGAGGCTCAGCATGTGAACGGGCATCTCCTCTGGCTCCGCCCCTTGCCAGTTGCCCTCTGACGAGGCTTTCACGACCTCAGTGTGCATACGGCCCGCCAGCTCTGAACCCATGAGAAAGCCCCGCACGGCTGCTGAGGAAGTCCTCGTGTAAGTCTCTCCCGCAGCATGCTCTCCGGATCTGCAGCCCAGTCTCTGAGCTCTGCCCCGACTCCAGCTTTTTGTCTCCATCAGGAAAACGCTACTGAACCATGCTACTGAGGGAGGGTGGAGAGGGGCTCCCTTGGGGTCCCCTGGAGTAGGCAGCATAGTCTTCGAGTCTCCCACGTCTGGACACAACGCCCGGTGCTCCAGGTGGGTTATGTGGCTGTTTATAGCAGGAGCGCTAGCCCTGGTGCCCCAAATGAAAGTCTTCTGGGGACTTCAAACACTGGCTACTTTTAAAAATATCTGAGGCAGCTTAAGATAAAAGACTCTGGCTCAAAGGAATTATTAAAATGATGTTGCAAAGGAACACATAACAAAGATGCAGAATTACCCTAGAAGTGTAAAGTCAAGGGCAGCACTATGTTTAAGTAAATCTTGCAACTGGAGCTTATTAAAAAAAAAAAAAAAAGAGCAGTATTATTTAGACTTTAAAACATTTTTAGCCCGTTGTCTGCGAAAAGGTGAATTTATTGTAAATTTCAATAACTCTCCTTTGACATATTTAAAGGTTAAGAGCATTCTTCAGAGAGCTTTGTGTTATTGTAACTCAAAAACGGCTCCTCTCTGTAAAAAGACGCCGCACTTCCAGCCTCTCGAGGTTCCGAGAACACTGGAGCTGTTTAGGAAGAGTCCCTGGTGCAAATTGTTGACCTGCAGCCGCTCACAGCCAACTTCGGGATGCTGTGCTCGGAGCATAACTTCCCAGTTGTTTGGCAGGATCGGGCAGACCTCTGCTCACTCCCGGGGCCGAGGTGGGACACGAAGCAGGTCTGGGTCATGTCACTGGAGCCTCTTGACTATCCAGGACCTCGCGCTGGTCTGGAGCCAAGCGAGGGCCGGTTCATTTGTAAATCTGTCTGCTTCGGGCTGGGCGCCCAGCAGGATGTGCACAGTAGGAAGCGGCTGTCCTCGGTCACTATTTATTGCCCTGAGAGGAAGGAGGAGCCGTCACATCTGGGCTGACACAGTCTAGGATCTGGGGCCCCAGCTCACCCATGCACCACAGCCACCGGCCCCTCCCTGGAAGCCTTGAAGGACAGAAGCAGCTAGAGTGAGGGGCCCTTCTCTCATCAGTGCAGGGGACCCCAAAACATCACCCTGTATCTCCACACGTGGAGCCTGGGGGCAGGTGGCCATGCTGCTCACTCCCTGACCTCCAGGGGGTCCTCCCATGACCGCAGGTCAGGACTGTGGACCCCGTGTCCTGTGCAGGAGGCAGTACCCAAAGGCCAGTCACTGGAGGCCTGGACCAACACTGCGTCTGCGTGCCAGCGGCCCTGGGTGGAGAAGGCAGGGAAGGGGACCCCGTCTTCAATGGCCACTGCATCTTCACAGGTTTGAGGGTCCCAGATTCTGCCCAGCCCTGAGGCCCAGTTCGCCCAGGTACCCGGTCCTCTCAGGAGACCTGAACCACCAGGCAGGCTGGACTGCATCTGAGATGGGGTAGCTGATATCGGGGCCTGGGCTCGGAGGGCCACCGTTCCAATCCCAGTCCCTGGGGACGGTGGAGACCTCTGCACCCTCAGAGGCCTGGAGACTGGGAACAAGCCACCCAGACACTGGCGCAGTGACCTGGGTCAGGACGGGCACCCCAGGCTGGAAAGAATGTTTCTGGAACAGCAAGCAAGGCGCCTCCGAGAGCCCGGGGCTGTCAAATCCGCCTGCACACTGGAAGCTAGTAATTGCAGGGCTCTTAGGCGGGTTAAGTCCTGTTAAACTTCCTGCAATTAATTTTCCTGACAGCTTGTTTAAATGGAGCCTGTCTAACGTATTGAAAAAATACCTGCGTTCATGCGAGATCAGCTCGGAGATGCTCAGAAAGCTTCCAGGTACAACCAGCAGGGTCAGCTGTTCGAGTTTTGAGAAGCCCTAACCTCCCCACCTTCTGGGCCAAAGGGGCGGCCAGAAGAGCATGTGTAGGAGACCCCTCGGCCACTGAGACAAAGCGCCAATGACTGGCAGCTCCAAGCAGTGGAAACGTATCCTCCTGCAGAGCTGGAGGCCAGGGGTCCCAAGTCAAGGTGTCTCGGGCCATGCTCCCTCCAGGGCTCTGGGGAGGATCCTTCCTGTTCTCCAGCGCACATCCACCCTCACGGCAGGACACCTGTCCTGTTCGCTGATGCTCACGGCCCCCGGGGGAGAGAAGCTGATGCCCCAGGGGACCAAGGAAGAAGCACCTTTTACTGTAAGGGGTCCTGAGCAAGCCAGTGCCTCACCCCACGGCCCAGGGCCATGGCTGAAGTTCAGGAGCCTCAGATGACACCAGGACCACACGGAGCCGTCCTCTCCTGACCCGATTCTTCTCTCCTCTCACCCTGTCTTCAGATCCATGTGCTCCGGCTCTGCATGCCACCGTGGGTTCAGGGGCGGCCCCGGCCTGAGGGTCTATGGTGGGCGACAGTACTGAGGTTCTTTAGGGAGAAGCCACAACGCGAGTCAGTGGAACTTGTCACATCACTGCGGTCAGGCGTGGCACCCCAGGCAGGCCCTGCCGCAAAAAAGAAGCACCCATTTATGTGCTGTGAATATTCATGTGAACATCGGACTTGCAAATGCCAAGCAATTTAAATGTCACAGATGCCTGCGGCTGTCTCTCTGAGAAGCTCGACAGAGAAAGTGGATTTTGATTACAGTCAGGACAGGGGGACGGGATCCTCTCCCCGCATGACCACCAGGGAGGCCTCTGCGCGTCACAGCTCAGGGGGGGTGAGAACCGGCGCTAATAGGGGGAGATGAACGCTGGGCTCCCGATGGAGTGACTGTGTGGTGCTCCTGAGCCCTCCTCCCTGTGCCAAACTAGCAGCTCAGAGATGGCTTTTTCCCCTGGGCAGGCCGCTCTTCCATGTAGAAACCCAAGCTCCAGCCTTCCAGGTCAGGAAGAGAAGTTCTAGAAAGCTCCACTGTGACTGACACACTGTCTCACCTGCCGCCAGCCAGGGTGGGCCATGGTGGTCTGGGGAGAAAGGGCAGGGGCATCACCCCATCCCGATCTTGACTGGGGTCTCGTCTGATGAGGGAGAGAAGGTGCTGAGCTGGGTAAGCGGAGCTCAGAGAGGAGTAATTACCGTGGCGAGCATATAATTAATAGACATCACAGTAAAGTATTCCAGCAGCCTCACGTAATTGACCACATCATTGAAGACAGTTTTGAGCATCGACCCAGCCCCGAGGTGGGGGCTCATGACTACCCCGTTTTATGATGTGGGCCTGCGGGGGTGTGGGAGGAAGCCCTTTACTCAGGGGCATGCAGCTGGAGCGGCTATGGGGTCTGTCTGGTCTATCTGAGCTGCTAATGCCCACGTCCATCTTTGAGGCTGGATGGGGGAAGATGCAGGGTACGTGGGGGCATGATCTAGAATGAGAACTCTGGTGCCTTCTCTGGAAAGACTCGTGCAATCTCAGGTGTGGCTGCTTGGCACGGCCAGATGATGGTTGGAAAAGAAGCAGAGTCCTGCTACTGGAAGGCACGGCCCATGCACCATTCTCGAGTGCACCTCCTTTTACATGTGGTTTAAGATGAATAGCCCGCCCTTGGCCTCATGTAGATTCTCAAGCACTCTGTTTAGGGGTGACTTGGAGGCCCAGGTCTCAGCTGACCAGAGGTGGGACTAAGGCTACTCCTCGGGGAGCAGCCACAATGGCAGGTTCCTGGCCCAAGTGCTGCCCCATGGAGCTGAGGGGTGGGAGTGGACATGACTAAAGAATAGAGCTCCCCCATCCCCAGTCTGAATGGAGATGAACGTTAGAGTACACATGGGTTTTCAAGAGTTGGTATGAAAGGACCAATGTACAATATCTCACAGTTTCAGTTAACATTCTCCCTGCTGGGACTCAAAACACCCAACCACACAACTTAGAGGAAGGAAGACTTATTTGCTCACAGGCCTGGAGATTTCAGGGGTTCAGTCCATGTTAGGCCAGGTTGCATTGGTAGAGCTCAGGGCATGGCGGCAGAAGGCAGAGAGAGAGAGAGAGAGAGAGAGAGAGAGAGAGAGAGAGAGAGAGAGGACTCTTCTCTCACATCACAGAGGCCAGAAGCAAGAGAGCTAGTGAAGGGGGTTCTAGGACACATGCACAATCCCCAAAGCCACACCTCCGGTGACCCACCTCCGCCAGCCACACCCCACCTGCCTAGGTCACCACTCAGTAAATCCATCACCATGGATTTATCCACTGAGGAGATCAGAGCCCTCATGATTTAACCTTACCACCTCTGAGCATCAGTTCATGAGGTCTGTCGGGGAACATTCTATATCTAAATCTTAACACTCACTGATACTTTTGCATGTTGAAATGATAATATTTGGAAGACATTGAGTTGAATATATTACCACAGTTATTTCTACCTGTTTCTACTTTCACAGTATGGCGACTCTTAACTTCTCAAACCTTACTGTACCTTGCATCTAGTCTTACCCTGACCAGCGAGGGCCCACCTATCTGCGCCCACTCTCGGGTGTGTGCGCACACTCTCCTATGTGTCTAGGGAGTTTCTGGAGTCTGACCAGGCCCCTTGTGTCGGGGCTACACCCCCCAACTGGGCACTCCTCCTAACTCTGAGGTCCCCCTATGTTGAATAACAGAGACACAGCCTATTCCCAGACAGCCCTGGGGGACAGCGGGCAGCAACTCAGAACTAACAGGCCTCCATTCATGAATGGTGCACATGAACAAAGGCAGAAGCCGGCTTCCCTCCTTCTGTTTCGTCAGCTCAGGCAGCAGTGGGGGCGGAGGCCTGCGTGCTCCATCTCTCTACCGGGTGCTCATGTCAGGTCCTCTGCGGAGCACCCAGAGGAGGGGGTAGGTCAGCCTGTCCCCACAATGATTGCCAAACAGCCCAGCTGCCCTGCCAGCCCCATTCCTGCCCTGCAATTGCTGGACTGCAGAGGAGGCAGGACCGACCAGCAGCACATAGAAGCCCTGGGCTGGGGAGAGGATGAATGCCTCATTTACTTCCCTCAAAGCCCTGTGGCGTTTAAGCAAGATTGTGGTCTCCCTACAATAGCCCCCCTCCCCAACGTACAGCCTCAAAACGCTCAGTCTAACAAATGAACCAATTATGTCTTTGTGACAAACACATTATTAGGAGGGGGATTAGATTCCTTTTGTGGGTGGGGAGGGTGCAGAGAGAAGTGGTCCCTCCAGCCCGAGAGTGGTGTGCTGCTGAGACACAAAGCTCCTAGACCCCTCCTGGCAGCAAAGGGCTCAGGCCAGCCCCCACCCATTGCCTGGCTGCTGCAGGCGGCTGATGCGGAGTCCCGCCCTTGTGTGTCCGGAAGGTTGGGGGTTAGAAGAGTACTAAGCAAATCACACAAGACAGAAGGGACGCCGGCTGGAGGAGAAGCCCCAGCCCGCAGGCCAGTGGCCAGAGAGTAGAAGGTGCTCATCGTTTTCCTTCAGAGGGGTCTTACCTGAACCCCACATTTGAATTCCCAATTTAGCCAGTCCCTTCACTACAGAGTCTGGGCTACAGAGAGTACACCATCTAGACCTGTTAATTTTTTTCCCCAAATGGGAACCTGTGTGTGTGTGTGTGTGTGTGTGTGTGTGTGTGTGTGTGTGCTGATTAGCACACAGGCCTGGTCAGCTCAGTGGAAAGTTTGTTCTCAAACTCATACCTGCAGTGCATGCCGGGCTCGGTTAGGAGCCTAGGGTCTGCAGATGCTGGGGGGCTAGACAGGGCCACAGTGCTGACCTCAAACCTCCAACTCAGGTGGAGCAGGGCAGGGGGGCATGCAGGCTCGAGCCCAGCCCCAGATCACTGTGCTTGGCGGTGGGGAGGTCCGGGGAGCCAGGAGTGGGTCCCTCTCCCTGAATCCTTGAGCATAATCCCCTGGACGGTGAAGGAAAGCTGAGAATCAAAGTCACTCTCCCAGTTCGGCTCCAGAGGCACCTGCACCAGTTTATGTTCATAAGCTCCTGTGCCAGCCAGGCATGGTGGCACACGCTTGTAATCCCTGTACTTTGGAGGCTGAGACAGGAGGATCGAAGGTTTGCAGCCAGCCTCAGCTACTTAGTGAGGCCCTCCACAACTTAGTGAGACCCCTGTTTCAAAATAAAGAATAAAAATAGGGCTGGGGTTGTAGCTTGGAGGTAGAATGCCTTTGGGTTCAATCCCCAGTACTGCTAATAATAATAATAATAATAATAACAACAACAACAACAACAACCTCCTCTGTCTCTCATCCAGACTGGGTAGCCAAGGTTAGGGGAGAAGGGAAAAACAGGTCCCAGCCACAGGGCACCAGCACGGGTGGGGCCTCGATCCCATGGCCTCTCAGGTCAGGTGGCCACAGGTGCTTCCATGTTAGAGCGGCCACCAGCAAACAAGCAAGAGCGGGAGCCACCCACGCGCGCACAGACACACCCACACAGAGACGCAGACACACATGCCCCGAGGGACACAGGTAAAGTGGAACACGGGCACCTCCGTAAGCGTGCATGTGCACAAGCAGGGGCACTTGCACAACGCAGATATACAGCTCACACCAAACAAAGCCCAGCCAGTCGTGCCTGAAGGAAATCGTGTGGACACTGTCAACTCTCAAACTCCAGGACCAGGGAACTGGGTCTTCCAGCCCAGCACCCAGGGCTCTGTTACCTAATTGACCCAGCAGCAAAGAGCCAGCCTTCTCTTCTGAGGTTTTCGGACCTGCTGTGGGCTTTTCAAGCAGTCAGACCCACAGGGCAGGTTGGCTGACAAAGCCCTCTTGCAGGAAGGAGTGTAAAAGCAAGCTGTCCCCCGCGCCCTCAGCGGCTGCAAGAGACTCCACACTGCCCCAGAACGGCTTAAAACTGGCTCCAAATCCTCAGGCTCCTGAGAGGCAGCCCCCTGCTGCTTTGGGGGCTTCTTTCCAGCCCGTAGGGGAAGGCTTTATTCTAGTTAAGCAAGGGTGTTCCTCTCCAGAGAGAAAATGGAAGGTGGGGACAGATAAATAGAATGCAGTGCTCTGTCCAAGCATGGCTCTGCTGTGTAACAGAAGATCCCAAAGGAATGTTTATCTGTGGCCCCCCAGGGGTACGGTCCGTGGCTCAGCAGGGCTCCAGTCATCCTGAGATCAAGGTTGTCTGTGACAGCTCAGAGGCCCTCGGGACCCTGAGTGTGATTCTGAGGATACGGGGCCATCATGGTGGCATGGTTAAACAAACACCCCACAGTGCACCGGGGGGTGAGGATGGAGCAGACACAAGGACCTGGCTTGCAGGAACCCCGTGGGTAATGGCTGTGCTGGCCACCTCTCCCCACCCGCTGGGTGACACTCAGAACTCAGCTAGATACGGCTGCAGACTTCCCCCGTGGCCGCCATGGTCTGGGAGAATCTAACCACGAGCCTTCAAGTGCCTTTGAGTGGCCATTTCAGAGCTATCAGAGGAAATGAATCTTGCGGTGCGGGCGCTGGTGTCGGCAGGCAGGGCCCAGTCACCCTGAAAGAGCCTGGGGAGAGGACCAGGCCATCCCCCGCCAGCGAGCTGTGATCCGCATACAAGCCAATGGCGCAGATGTAAGTGGAGCGCAAAGGGCTGGCTGCGTGGTGCCTGGGCGACTCAGCCTTCCCCGGGGTGACAGCAGAGAGAGGCACGCGCACGTTCTCCCTCTCTCGCCTGCACTGCAGGTTGCGTCTTTCTGAGCTTGGCCGGGAGGGAGGGAGGCCGGGAAGGCCACCGCGGTTCACTCTGAATTCTTCCGACGCAGAGCAAATCTCATTTCACGTACACCTTGGACGTGCTGGAGAAGGAGTTCTCGTGGGGCCCCCGGCAGCCAGGGACGCACGGGCGGGTGGAAATTAGGATGCTGAGCACTGGCAGGAAGAGGGGCTTGTCGACGGCACGGGAAGGGGCCCCGCTGGGGTATTTCCATGGGGGAAGACTCAGTCTGTCAGCTGGAAGACGCCAGGAGGAGCCGCCGGCCTGGGTGGCAGTTAGTACGGGGACGCTTGTGCGAAGGCGTGAGTGAGCGGACCTGCCCCTGCACTCCGTGGGCACAACTGCAGGGTGCTTAGGCTGCGCCGGGGCGTGGATTAAACTCCAGGGAGGTGTTCCCTTTCTCTGGTGTGTCTGCCAAGCATGTCAAGCGTACCCACTCCTCAAGGCTGCTTTATTTATTTATTGCGGACTGGGGATTGAACTCAGGGGCATTCTACCTCCAAGCTACACCGTTGCGGAGTGCCTCACTGGGTAGCTGAGGCTGGCCTCCAACCCGGATCCTCCTGTCTCAGCCTCCCAAGTACTGGAATTACAAGTGTGCGCCACCACGCCCGGCTTAAAGCTGCTTTAAACCACACTGGATGACAAGAAAAAGAAGAGAGAGAATGGCCTCCTTAGCCAGACTCCCTGGCTTGAGCCGAGGTTCCCATCAGCCGTGTGTGCTGCCAGCCAGGGCCAGCTGGCCACCTGCAGTGAGCGGTCACTGCTAGAGACTTCGGTGCAAGGAGAAAAGCAGCAGGGACAATGTCCCTGGCAACCCCTAAATCACATCTTAGCTGGGCGTGGTAGGCTGAGACAGGAGGATCGAAGGTTCGAGGACAGCCTCAGCAAGTAGTGAGACTCTAATCAACCTAGTGAGACCCTGTTTCAAAATTAAAAAATAAATAAATAAAAAAGGTCTAGGGGTATAGTTTGGAGAGAGAATGTCCCAGCTCTTTGAATTCCCAAACAAAACACACACACACACACACACACACACACACACACACACACACACAATCATGTCTTACTTTGTATCCTTGACAATCTGACTTGGTTAGTACCCTGCACAGGCTACAGACGCATTCCTTGCTCAGAGATTCTTTTGGTCCCAGTTTGTAAGGACAGTTACTACTATCGGCACACAGCGCATTGTCCCCTGGTCAGGAGCACAAGTGCTCAGAACAGGGCCACAGCTCCCGGGGACCCAGGCGTCAAACCTGAGTCCCGGCCGACTGTGGCACATCAAGTTTTACTGGCGCATGGCCGCCTGCTCATTTACTCACGCTCTTTGTCTGTGTCTGGGGTCCAGTAGCCCAGTGGAGTAGTTGTGGCAGAGATCCTCCGACCACAAAGCCGTTGACTCTCTCTC
>PVLC010034148.1:0-17154 GCA_004027655.1 Graphiurus murinus
TCTAATATAGAAAAAATGTAAAAATATATAAATTCAGTCTATTACTGGCATGCCAATTGTACAATGTCTTCTCCTTCCCACAGTAGATTCTGCAACAGATATTGTTAGTTCTACCCCACAGCTATTTTCCCCATCTTCCATTCTAGCACAGTTCATATATTGACAACGTGCATGCTCATTCCTCCACATGAGAAGCTCAAGTCAGTAACGGTGCTCTCCTGCACTTTTTTAGTGATCAGTTTAGGCTTGGAATGAGATGCAATAATGTTTCATCACTATGAAAAAGCTGGGTTTTATTTTTCTGTTTGAAAAGGGCAAGACATTTCAGAGAAAAAAGTTATGATACATGGATTTGTGTGTTTGGAGTACTAAATCGGTAGATGAGTTTGCTGAATTAAGAGACACCATATTTGGCTTTGTCTACAGTAATAAAATAAGTTAGAATTTTTATTCTTTCAAAAATATTTAATAAGCATCAGTCATATGCCAGGCTTTTTTTTTTTCAAGTTAGTGTGTGGGAGAGGGAGTAAAAATAAAACTAGAAACCAGTAACACAAATTTTACTATATTAAGGGTTATGAAGACATTGAAACAAGGTGATATGAGAAACATTGATAAAAGAATGGGGGTTGTCATGTATTTAGATAAGATGGTAACTTCTATAATGATAATTGAGTAGAGATTTTTATCAATAAGAAGAAATTTTAGTCACAATAAGTTAGTAAGAAAGAAATTCAAGAAGGAAAGAATTTTAAGTTCAAAGGCATGTGGATATTGAAGAGTTTTTGCTTTGTTTGGTTTGATTTTCTAGAACGTAGAGAGTTGCTTAAATTTAGAGGTTTGTCATGTAGGAATTTAAAATGTAAGGTGAAAACAAGATTAATTTTAAGTGAAGTTATGAACAATCAATGAAATTTTAAAAATAGTAATCTGGTCCTGATTTCTATTTTTAAATTTCTGTTTGCTGAATGAATATTAAATTGTAAAGAGAAAGCTAAAAGACCAAGGTAGGATAATAGTGCCATTGTCCACATTGGAGATTTTTTAGTTTCAATCTAGTCACCCTGTTCATAGCAGTTATTGGAACTTCCCCAACACTGATTTCAAGTGCATTCAGTGTTGAAAACATCCGATGATTCCTTGCGGTCTGTCTCTACTCACATTAAAGTCTTGCCCCACTCATTCCCTTCCTGGACTTCCCCATGTTTTAGCTCTCAGTGCCACCCACCAGTTCCAACTTCACTGATCTTCTATGTATTGGATTGATGCAGGAAACCAACTGACCATAATTGTAAAGGTTTAATTATTGATCTTCAAAACTTTCCATTGATCTGTGTGTCTGTTTTGCCAATATCATGTTGTCCTGATTACTATAGCATTGTGGTAAGCTTTGAAATTAGGAAGGATGAGTCTTCCATTTTTTCTTTCCTGTCAGTTTTTTGCAAAATAATAATAATAATAATAATAATAATAATAATAATAATAATAAATAATAATAATAATAATAATTTGTTGCTATTTTATAGCAATTTTGTAGACAAGATCAATTTATGGAATATTGAACTATTAAAAATATTGACTTTTAGTACTTTGATAACCTCATTTTCTTGGGTCTTCTTTAATTTCTTTCAGCAATGTTTTACTCTTTTCAGGATAAAAGATTTGACCCTTCTATTGTTAAATTTATTCTCAATTATTTTCTTATTTCTAAGCTACTACCTTAGCAACTGGATAGTTGATATATTCTTCTCTAATTGTTTCAATCATTATTATATTTTCTTAGATTGACCTTCAAATACTTTAAAGGAAAGATACATAGACATTAGCACCTCTTACGGTTTAATTTGTTCCTAGATATTGCTTTGACTTCACAAGTAAAATAGAAGCTTCTTAAGATCATGAGCATGTATGCCTTTACCAGTTTGTACCTAACAAAAATGTATGATTACAATGCATCAATAAAGAAAAAAAAAGATAGAGAAACAAATAAAATTCTTAGAACAACAACAACAAAAAAGATCAGGAGCCATGCATTCACTTTTTTTTTTTTTGGTACTAGGGATTGAACCCAGGGGTATTCTACCTCTGAACTACATCATCAGATTTATTTGTTTATTTACTTATTTTTGAAATGGAATTTTCTTAAGTTGATGGAGGATCTCTCTTAGTCACTGAAGTTGGTCTTGAACCTGTGATCCACTTGTTTCAAGTTCTCAAGTACTGAGATTATACATGAATGCCACCATGATTGACTTATGCATTTGCTTTTTGTGTAGAATTTTCCTTTCCATATTATATTACCATGTTGTGCTGTTATCTATATTTCTCTAATCCTATAGTTTCAGATTCAAACTTTTCGATGATTCTGTTTTTATATGTTTTTATTGGTACATTATAGTCTCATATTATAGTGTAAATCATGTTGACAGTGACATACATGCACACAGCACTTGGTGCCCCCTCCCCATTGCCTCCCTATCTCCCCCCTTCCCCATACAGAGTAGTGAGATTGACATTGGTATTTTCATACAGATTCTGTTTTTCTAAAAAGAATATCTCCAGAACTGTGGGATAGGACAGAAAATATCAGGATCAGGTAACTATTGATATCTTCAACTTCATGACTTACTATATTTCTCACTAAAATTATGTTATTTTGAAGTCTCAAATATATAAGACAATTTCATATTGTATGGGTTCATATATATGTTTTTTCCCTCTGTGTAAATGTTTTTCTTACTTATTACTCCTTTACTTTCTGGCAAATAAGTGTCCATCAAATGAGCCGGGCGTGGTGGCGCACACTTGTAATCCCAGCATTTGGGAGGCTGAGACCGGAGGATCCGGGTTCGCGGCCAGCCTCAGCTACCTAGTGAGGCACTCTGCAACTTAGTGAGACTCGGTTTCAAAATAAAGAATAAAAAATAGGGCTGGGGGTGTAGCTCGGAGGTAGAATGCCCCTGAGTTCAATCCCCAGTACCTCCCAAAACAAAAACAAACAAACAAACAAAAATCCCAATCATAAAATACATGATACCTACTCTGCATACCTACTCTGTATTTCATATAGGTATATATTTCATGCAGGTATTTATTTTCTTTAGTGTGTTAGTTCTGTTTCTTATGCATGGCTTTATTACATATTTGTAAATATGACATGACTAATGTTCTTAATAAGTTGCAAGCTCTGGGTACAGGAGGGTGGGGGGTCAATGTGTATCTCATCATTTTGAATAGAGTCATGCTGATAGGAAGTGCTCAATAATGATTTGATTAAATGTATGAATAAACTATTTTTTCTAGATTTTGGTCTAAATATCCTACTTTATAAGGTTATACAAAATATTTACTATTCTTTAAATTGTTTTCTTCCCCTCTCATCTATCAATTTAAATTGGGCTTTTTTATTGAGTATTATAATATACTTATATTTGGAAATTTTGTGTGCATTACTGGTGCATTGTAGTCTCACATCATAATGTAATTCATACTAATAATGACATACATGTACACAGCACTTGGTGAGCATTCCCTTTGCTCCCTCTCCACTCCCCTCTTTCCCATGCAGGTTATCGAGTTTGATGTTGGTATTCTTACATGTGTACATAATTTCAAGGGGACAGGAGGAGAGGGAGAATTAATGAATATTTGGAAATTCTTAAAATATACCTTACTTCCACCTGTGAGATATTGATGGCAATATAGTTCCCTGAGAGAACATGACAGCTTTAGACATACATTCTTGACTGAGAATTTGGCTTGGTCTAGGAAAGGGACTATCCTGGGAAATAGAGAAAACAGTGGCTAGTGTGAAATATTGGAATTAAGGGGACCCCAAATACAGAGCCATGTTTCTCCTCAGGAAATAAGCTGCAAACTTGTGCTTCATGTAGACAATGGCAGAATCTCCTGTGGTCTCACCCACTTTAGGAGGTGATGCCCAATGAGAGGAAGGTTAGCTGCCTGGAACCCAATGGCAGTTTTCCTTTCAAGATTTTCTTTGAGATATTTTGAGTGTCTATGGAACTGGGCTAAACACTGAAGCAGCAAAACATCAAAAGGATAGATCTTGGCCTCCTTCTGTGTCTCAGCCTGAGAAGACAAATATTGCTATGCTCTCAAACAAAAGTTTGTGAATTTCATATCTGAGAAATCAGGGCTATGGTGACATTTTAAAATATATTTATATTAGTACCACACAATACTATGTATCTTGTGATAAATTTGACAAAACAGTTTCAAGGTTTCTACAATGAATACTCTTGGAAATAATGCTCACAAAAATAGAAACCAGATGAAATAAGAGGAATTCCAATGTGAATATAACAATTCTCCCCAAATTTATTTGTAGATTCAGTGCAATTCTAAACAAGGCAAATTCCTATTTTGCACTCTTAAAGTCAATAAGCTGACTTAAAAGTTTTTTCTATGAAAATATAAAATTAATAGGAATTTAAAATTCATATGAAAATGTAAAATGATTCTATCTTGGAACAATAATAAATTTGGCATAAAGCATCATATTTTGAACTGTACAGATTTCTTTGTAATTTAGTGGAGGGTGATGTTTTAATAGAACTCTAGGAAAAATTAATATATATTAGAAAATTAGTTAACCATACATTCACATGATAAACATTAGTGAAGTTGGTATAGATCATCTAAATGTAGAAGATAAAATACTGAAACTTTTAGAGGAAAAAATAGAAAAAGTACTTTCTATCCTTTTAGTACACATCAACTTCTAAAAGAGGACACAAAATATACTAAACATATAAAAATTAAGGGGCCCTTAATAAAATTAAAAATGTCTGTTCACCATACAGCATTAGTTCATAGCCAAGGACTGAAAATAGACAGTGTATATCTGGCAAAGGATTACACTTGATGATGTATAAAAAATTACTAAGTATTAATTAAAGGAAGCAAAATAGTCTAATAAGACTGATGGGCAAAGAATTATTTTCTAAGAGAGACTATCTAAGAGCTATTTTATGAAAAGGTGTACAGAAAGTAATTAACCTTCAGGAGATGCGAATTGAAACTAAAATGAGATATGAATACCACACCTTATAACAGAGTTAATGATAAGGATTCACTATAAAACATGAACAAACATGAAGCAAGTAAAACCATCATCATTGCTGATGGCATTGTATATCAGTACAAGACCTTTCGAAAACTGTTTCACAGAACCCATTCAAGATTAATATATTCCTACCCATAGGATACAACATTTCCAGCACTTAGGGATATATTCAAGGGAAATGTGATTTTAAATCTACAATGTACACAATTTATATATATAGAAAAATGTTCTGAGTAAATTTGTTCAAAAAAGCCCCCAAATGGAACAAATGACCTAAATGTCCTTCAATAGTAGTATAGCTAATACAAAAGTAAACTACAGGTATCCTTTTTTTTTTTTTTTTTTTTTTTTTTTTTTGCGGTACTGGGGATTGAACTCAGGGGCATTCTACCTCCGAGCTACACCCCCAGCCCTATTTTTTATTCTTTATTTTTGAAACCGAGTCTCACTAAGTTGCTGAGTGCCTCACTAGGTAGCTGAGGCTGGCCGCGAACCCGGATCCTCCGGTCTCAGCCTCCCGAATGCTGGGATTACAAGCGTGCGCCACCACGCCCGGCTCTACAGGTATCCTTAATAAAATGGATGGAACAAATAAAATGTTGAATGAAAGAAGCCAGAATAAAATATTAAACCAGTTTGGTTGTGCACACTTGTAATCACAGTGCTTGAGAGAAAGACAGGAGGAGAGCAAATTTGAGGATAGCCTCAGTAATTTAGTGAGACTCTCAGCAACTTAGAGAAACCATTTTCAAAACAAAAAATAAAAATGGTTGGGAATGTAGCTGGGAGGTAAAATGCTCACGTGCACACACACATACACACACACACACAATTAATTCTCAATGATTTCAGAAGTTACTTCTGAACAAGTGGAGAAAGTACACTTATTAAGAAGCAGCACATCTGTGCTATAAATATTAACTCTTTACCTAGGTAATCGTTAATTGGATATGCCAATATTCATGTGTCTTTGTACTTAAGACTTGTTCTCTCTGCTATGTACATGCTATGTACATGCTATGCATTAATATAAAGGTCACAAAAAATAAGAATTTGAAATTTTTACTTAAAATAAATTTAAATTTACCCTGTTGTAGTTGGCAGAGCGTGGCTTCCAAATCAGGTTTGCCTTGTCTCCAAAATTCATGCTCTTTTCCAATCATTCTTCCTCTCGGGCAAACTCTCTAATACCACTGACCCTCTCATTTTCTTTTTCCTCCTTTCATAACCTAATTATTTGGGACCCAAATGAAAGGTAGAACCATTAGGATTATCGTGAATGATTTATATTTTAATAGCTTCTATTTTAACTGCTATTAACAGTTTTCCCTGAAGATATTGCAAGCATAGCCTTTCACCTGGAAATACCTAATGTCACTGATTATCCTGAGAATAAGAGCCTGGTTTTAAAAATGGAGTTGTAGGAAAGGATCCTGTTGTCTTTCACTATATTCATTTGGTTATCTCCATGGGGAAAAAAATCACCAACTTGAATATGTGACAGCCTTTGACAAATTGGCCAATTATCAGAAGACACAGGGAGTTGCTGGTTAATGTTAAACACTTTCGTGTCTCTGTGTGTGTGTAAACTTTTATTCCACAGTTATAAATAACAAATGTATATCTATACAAAATACATTCATAAGTAGAAAGGTCAGGACCAAACTGAAATAAATACAATATGTTCTAATCATAATGACTAAAATAATTTCAGTGATTGAATTTCTAACTTGGGTTGCGCTTCCCATAGTCAAAGCAAAATTCTAAAATGAATCAGAGGGTAAATATCTCCACAGTCAAAGAAATAACACCTAGGCAGGCATGGTGGTGCACACTTGTAATCCTAGTACTTGGGAGGCTGAGATGGGAGGATCGCGTTTCACTGCCAGCCTCAGCTACTTAGTGAAGCCCTCCGCAATTTAGTGAGACCCTATTTCAAAATTAAGAATAAAAATAGGACTGGGGGCAAAGCCTGGAGATAGAATGCCCCCGGGTTCAATCCCCAGTACTTCACAAAAAAAAAAAAAAAAGAAAGAAATAACACCTTTTATATGACCGAATTCCAGGATATTTCTTACATGTGGCTTTATAGAAAGTCCCTAAATGAAGGAATACTACAATAACATGGTTATTGTTCCTAAAAGAGCACATTTATGTTGCTCCTTCTGGTAGTGACTTTCAACAAAATCCAAGGGCATAACTTTAAAATGCAACTTAGTGGAGGTAAACTATCTTAATTTAAATTTAAAACATTTTGACAAATCATAACAATTGAAATTTATAATTCCTGGAAGAGTCACTGAACACATTGTACCTAAACTTCTTAGCCCAATTAGCACTCCCAACAGTATGTAAACATGCATATACCTTATAATAAGTTATCCAACAGCTTAAGTCTCTTGAAATAAGAAGAATCATGGAGCATGGATATAACATTAAACAAGCCAAAACCTGGAACAGAGTCAGCAGGGATAAGCCAAATTGGTGTAACAAGAGATAAATAAATCTGTTGATTTAGCCCTCTGAAATTTTGGGGTTATGCATCTTTCAACAAAGTTGACAAATATGTAAATCACATTGACAAAAAGCTTTAGAAAAAATGAACTGGGTATCAGAACTGGTGCTTTGTTAAAATTTAAAACTGAAAAGTAAGGTCGATGTGTTAGAATATGCCTATAATCTCAGTAATTGAGAGGCTGAGACAGAATGATCTCAGATTTGCAGCCAGCCTCAGCAATTTAGCAAGGCCCTCAGCAACTTAGTGAAACCTTGTTCCAAAATAAAAAATAAAATAGAGTTGGGGGTATAGCACAGAGCTCAAATGCCCCTGAGTTCAATATCGAATACCACAAATAAGTAAATTAAATACAAATGTTTTTCTCATCCAGATAAAGTACTAATATCCCTATGTATGTGAGGGATCCTAATACAAAAAGTAGAATAAAACTAATTTATGGCTTATTAGGTGGTACAAATTCTCTCAGATATTTTAAATATGTTCTTTGAATTAAAGTTCTTTAGAATTCCTTGAAAAAGTAATTTCTTCCACTTTACAGAAAAGGAGTTACCAATAAAATCCAGTTTCTGTGGTCCACCCAAACAGAACTGTGACAGACTGAGATGTGAACACAAATTTTCCTGATTTAAGAATTTTATTATTTTATATCACTTCTTAAAGACATCTTTTCCCCACTACACAAGATTGGGTTGATACCAATATGTAAACATGTGGTGATCTAAGCTTGAAGTTTTCTACTTAATAAAACGTGGCCAAAATAATTCAAACAATAAAAGTATACACTACAAAAGATGCAGTTACCTGACATAAATTCAAACTATCTCACTAGACACATAGAATGTCAATGACTATGAAAACATCCTGATAAATACATGCCACATGTATTAACCGAATGCTGGCATCTCTTTAGCTCATTTAGTCTACCTACTCAACAAAAAAAGTATGACTTTGTAGAAAGAACACAGATTTTTATATTCAGATATTTATATTTTTATATTCTTCCAGTCCTAATTCAGCTCCTTCAGGAATTTTAGGAGGCATCTCTTTCAAGAATTCATTTCCAAATGCTGTGTTCATGTATGTTTATGTCACTTTGAATATCACTATGATGTATAATAACAATGCACCAATAAGAATATAAAAATAAAAAATAATTGTTTTATCTCTAAGTTAAACATAGTAACTACATATGAGTTATGTTTTGAGCATACAGTGCAATGTCTCAGTTTCCTTTCTTTGATTTTTAAATACTTTTATTGGTGCATTGTAATTATACAGCATAGGGACGTTCAAAGTGATACAAACATACACACATATAGCATGTGGTGCATTTCTCTCCAGATTCCACCATGCTCCCCCAGTACGTGTCAGTGAGTTTGGTAGTGATACCTTCATATACGGACATAGCATTATTTGAACTATTTTCTTCATCAAGTGTTCTTTTGTCCCTCCCTGCCTCCCTCTCTCAATCCCCTTTCACTATTCTACTGACTTCCTAATTAATCTGAATTCCCTTTTGTTTCATATTTTCTCTCTAGCTTCCACATATGAAAGAAAATGTTGGACCCTTGACTTTTGGAGACTAGCTGATCTCACTTGGTATAAAATTATCTAGTTCCATCAATTTTCTGGAAAATGACATAATTCCGCACAACAGATGAATGGATCAAGAAAATATGGTATGCATACACAAGGGAATTATACTCAGCAATATTTCATTCTATTAACACAATCAGAAGGCGATTTTTTCTCTTCATAGGTTTCTATGGTAAAAATTTCACTGAAAGTTCATTAAATGTCTTGAAAGGCTATTCTTGTTTGCCTTAATATATTTCAATACCTGAATTTCACATTGTAAATTATAAGAGAAAATATAAAATAAGACTTTTATTTTACTCAGGAAAACACATGTAAGTTGAGCATTTTAATTTTCCATTTGTATTCGTTGTATATTGGTATATGTGTGTGCTTATGTGAAATACATGAGTGATCTTCAAAAATTATTCCTGATACATAAATTTATCAATGTCAATCACAGTTCATGAAGGGGTAGGTAGGGAAGGAGAGGCGGGAAATGGGAGAGGGTTCAATGAGTGTTGTATGCATGTATACTTCTATCATCCTGAACTTCATCACATTGTGTCATTACAATGCACCAGTTAAAAAATGTTAATACTTGTGGATTAGAAATTGAAGAAAACCAGCGTCTAGCACAGAACTACATACACCACTGGAATTTCTCTACCTACAGTCATACCAATATAACTATGGTACCAGAAATTCACTCTCAAAATACCTTATTTTCTCCTGTGTGGCTGGTAATTGCATAGGGCACCTGACCATCTTTTCCTATTTTTACTTCACATTTGTTCCTCCTTGCCCTTTTCAAGTTATCTGAGTTCCTTTGATAATTTCTAATTTCTTTATTTGCCTCAGCCATCTGATTCATGCTTGCTTGTCTCATTGTAGTACATTTCCAAAATCAATAATAAATAGATATCCTAGGTGCCTGCTATGTACCAAAAAGGAAATTAACATGTTATGCATATTGTTTTGCATAATCTTTGAAAGATAATACAATTATATTAACCATTATACAAATGATGAAGATAAAATTTAATGATTAAGGCATGTATAGAAGTAGATGTTGTGATTTGAAATCAGATAAATATCAAAACTCATGATTTTTTTCCTCTAAGATTTGATTTCTTTTGGAGTTAAATTATAGTTTCATTTTGAACTCAATTCAATTTGGTTCTGTCCTATGTAAAGGAGCTGTGTATAACCATTAATAATTCACTTAAATTCTAGGAGTTTTTAGTTGTCTTGTACATAAAAGACAGTGAGGAAAACATTATCTATGCACCATACCCTTTGGATCACTTTTATGAAGTTTATTTTTTTATTTAGTTGAAACCAAACATTCATCCAACAAGAAACATCCATGTTCAGAATCATGTGTATAGAAGGAGATATTGTCAAAGAAAATATTCAAGTCCTATTTTAAGGACTTTGTAACTACAGGGTGACAACCCCCACTCCTCAGCTAAAATGTTGGACTATTTCACAGAGTTGTCAGCCCAGCTATTGGACTTAATACCTGTGAACCCGAGATGTGACAGAAACTGAGAAAATCTGCGCTTTTTCAGCTGAGCACACAGACACGTTCTATCAGCTTGTGTGAATGAGTTGCTTTCTATTTTTTTATTTTAAAGTATAATCTAATCCCAGCATAATTAAATAATGATAAACTATCATAGGAAAACTATACCACATATTTCTCAAATATAAGCATAAATCAAAGTTAGATCAATAAACTATTCATCACATTTTCATTTTGCAGTCATATATTTTAATCAAAGATGCTGTCCTACAAAATAACCTAGACCATGTTTATTTACCTTATGACTCAGCTGACACAGACATCATCTACAAAACCAGGTAGACACAAATAAAACTTGTTTGATCTGCCTAAATTTTTGCATGTTTTTCTTCTGATTATCTTGTATGCACGATTGCTTTAGTTCAATAAATTATCCAAATGGAAATCAAAGGAATATTTCAATTGTTATAGTACCTTATTTAAAATGTGTCATTATGATGACAATCAAATGTAATTATAATCAAGGTCAAATACTTTAATATGCCAGCAAAGAACTACCATGTTCAGTTTCCTGATTACTTCAGAATTTTGACCTGTCACCAATTTTCCCCATCCTGCTCTACAGTGCAGCCACAGGGAAAAGAGACCACTGAGATTTTATGTTAATAAACAGAGAGCAGCCTGAATAAGTAACTTTGAAAGATGGGCATGGTAGCATGTACTTGTAATCCTAGTACTTGGGAGGCTGAGACAGAAGGATTGCGGGTTCTTGGCCAGCCTCAACTACTTAGTGAAGCCCTCCACAACTTAGCGAGACCCTCTTTCGAAATAAAGAATAAAACTTAGGGCTGAGGATGTAGCTTGGAGTTAGAATGCCCCCTGGGTTCAATCCCTACTACCACAAAAAAAAAAATTGGGGGGGAAGGTAACTCTCCTGATCAAATTTGCTCTGTCTCCACTATGTTAGAGAACAGTAATTAATAGTTTGTGACCAGTAGAGGGTGAACCTGCACTTATTGTCCCCTAATAATCAAGGCAAAGACCTCTCTACAAATTAGGAAACATATTTGCTCAGTGTCTATGAACAAGGAAAGGAATTTCAAAACACAACAAATGTATCTTTATCCTGTGTATATTATAATTACATAATTTAGAATCATGAAAATTTTGCATGATACACAAAGCTTTATTTATTGCCTATTTGAAATATAAAGGATCAAGACAGTGGTGCTGAATAGTATTAGACATTCCTCATACTTTATTAGAATATTATTTTACATTTTGTACTTCTAAATACATGCTAAGATTTGTAGTTTCAGCTCCAGCATATGAAGATATTGGAAATTGTCCTGTCCTTACAACATATTATTAGCAAAACTGGAAGATCACTTTTCACCGACCTGTTAGCAAACTAAGATGATAGGACAAGTAACTACTTCACAGTTTAGAAACACAGGTGTCTTCTGAAAGTCATAGGTAATATCTATCTACCTATTGTAGAAACTGCTGAGGATGTGGACACTGAAGTCATAATTTCAATTAATTCCCAGAGCTAAATTGGGGTAGTGTGAGACTGAGAAACTTTGGAGGGCTTTGGTTTGGGGAGGGCATTTTACTTTCCTTTTACCTTACTAACCCCTTCAAATCCTCACAGTAAATATCTAGGAATGTTCTCCTCATGGTTCAGGCAGGGGATCCAAGTAATAATTATGAAATATGCCCAAGACATATTCATAGCCAAGACCTACTCTCTCTTCCAAGAGTAAAGACTATTCCAAACCCTAACCCTAATTGGGAGAAGGGCATCATTTCCACTTGAGCTGCTACTAGTCTTTTTAAATTTTTTAAATTATTTTCATATACTTTAATTGGTACATCCTCAAATCATTACATAGTTCAGAGTGGTAGGAACATACATGTACAGACCTTATTGTCTCAAAAAAAGGAAAGGGGGGAAAAACAATAACAATAAACAGCTTTAACACCAGAGAAATAGTTGAGAAGATTCAGATTCACTAAAAGAAAGCGAGTTAAAGATAAGATTATAAAATTATTCCACTGCCCAAACCTTACCAACACACCAACACTCTATTTTAACACTAGATTACAGCTGAAACAGATGTAAAGTGCAAACTCTACTTGAGGAGGAATATGTAGGTAAATCCAAAGTCAAGGTAGAAGACAAATCATAAAGATAAAAGAATTTGAATCCTCTGGTGTCTATATCTACAGCAAGCATTAAACCGCCTAACACCCAGCCAGATGATCATAGACATTCCCACTTAAGGTGGGTTCATGTCACTTAATTTTACCAGCCACAACAAATATAATGTTAGATTAAAAAAAGACACATACGAAAAATGAAACAAACATAAATTAATTAAATAGACATAACTGAATAAGCAAAAAGGCAAACAAAAACAACATAGTCTGAAAGAGCAGGCCCTGCAAGATTCTGCCAAGGTCTGGGCATAGTCTGTATGGATGGACCAGCCCCAGCTCCTGTGTTTCACCTATGGCCACCAATGCACCAAATTGCATCATTCCCAGAGTACCACAGCTCACCAAGCTTAGCACAAAACTGGGATAAAACCAGATAACATAAACTGAAATAGGCATATGAAAAGACACTTACCATAATTGTCATTAGGCAATGGGAATTAAAGTAACAAGATATCTGAGTACCTAATATTTTTCTTCTTCCTATAAAGGGCATTTGTGGCATGAATGGTGAAACTATAATACAGAAGTTTTGGTTTTATGCTTAGTATCTACGCACTTTATTGTTGTTTTTTTTTTTCTTTTTTGCAATAGGTTTTTCTTTTCTTTCTTGTTGATTTCTTTGTGCTTCTTTGTTAGACAATCACATCACATATGAAGAAATAAATTGGCTTTCCTAACATCCTTTTTCTAATTCAGTTGTCCTGTTTCACATTGAATAACAAGTTTAATAATATTTTTTAAGGTTAATAAGTAACCATAAAACCATGTTTTATTTACAACTTTAGTGGAAATGTTCTATTGTTTATATCACAATTCTGTTAAATGACTTGTGATATACACCATGTGCTCCTGTGGCTTTATAAACATATGCATGTATATGCATACATTTAATAAAGTTTAGAAATCATCCATATATTCCTAATTTAATGGAGTGCCTTTATTCAGAAAGTGTGTTGTAGCAATGCATGTATAGTAATAAGTTTTATAATATTAAATCATCAATTACTAGACTAAACTTTATTAACTTCAGCTATCTTATTATTTTAATGTACCATTATATTGTATAGCTGCTCTGTGAGTTATAATGGGATTACATCATTGTAAAATAATCATAAACTGAAAATATGCTAAATCAAAAAAGTATTTAATTCACATACCTATCTATCATAGCTTAGCCTAATATATCTCAACACGCTCATAACACTTCCACTACCCTACTATTGGGCAAAATCATTTACCTACCGAAAAGCAATTTTAGAATAAAGCATTAAATATCTCATTTTGTTTATTGAACTTTGTACTGAAAATAAAAACAGAATGGCTGTGTGGATACAAGAGACATGGATGGACATTTTGTAAACAAGATGGGGATGTGAACACACAAAATATAATATCCAAAACATGTTGGAAACACAGTATACTACACAATATAAGTTGTTCCCCTGGGGAGAGATCATGATCTCTTGGCTGACTGGAAGCAGTGGCATGCTGTTGCTGAGCAGCATCACAAGGGAGTACTATTCTGCAGATCACTAAGCAGGGAAAGGATCAGAATTCAAAATTCATAGTATGGTTTCTATTGAATGTGTATTGCTTTCACACCATGGTAAAGTAAAAAAAAAAATCATTAACTTGAAACTTTGTAACTTGGAGACCTTCTATACTTCTTGTAATTTTTGGAGTTTTGTAAGTATTTAAGAGGAACTTCTGAAAATGTTTTGTTTTGGTATTTTGCTTATTACTTAATGTTTATAAAAAACATTATTAGTGTTATGTTTACACGTTAAAAACCTTACAGTGCCGGGCGTGGTGGCGCATGCTTGTAATCCCAGCATTCGGGAGGCTGAGACCGGAGGATCCGGGTTCGCTGCCAGCCTCAGCTACCTAGTGAGGCACTCTGCAACTTAGTGAGACTCCGTTTCAAAATAAAGAATAAAAAATAGGGCTTGGGGGTATAGCTCGGAGGTAGAACGCCCCTGAGTTCAATCCCCAGTACCACACACACACAAAAAAAAAAACCTTACAAAACAGAAATGTATTAGATTACCTATGTTCTAAAATAATCAAAATAATATCTATTGACCTTTTTACAGAACCTGGGTTCCTGTCCTCTAAATTTAGAGCCTAAAGTTATGCAGTGAGCCTAGGTGTCCACAAACACATTAATGGATTACAAAACTAGGGGATACACACAATACACACATGGGAATTCTACTCAACCCTAAAGAAGAATAGAATTATGTCATTTGCAGGGAAATAGATGGAACTGGAGAATATTATGCTAATGAGATTAGTCAGTCACAAAAAATGAAAGGTCAGATGCTTTCCCTCATATGTGGAAGCTAGGTAGAAACTGGGATACAGGAGAGACTCTAAACAAACGAGAAGATACCCTACTGGAGTGATGGAGGGAGACTTGATGAAGGAAATACTTCAATGGACATGATGGACATACACAAATTTATCAAAGTTAATCACAATATTGTGCATGGGGAGGGTGAGGGAGTGGATTTGGACCTGGGGTTAGGCTGAGTACTGTGTATATGTATGCCTCTATTATTCTGAACTTCATCATAATGTATGATTACAATGCACCAATAAAAAAAAAATTTTACAGAACCTGGGTTCCTGTCTTCTAAACTTACATTCTAGTTTTTCCATGGATTTAAATATATCTTATATATTTATATTTGATCATACCCTCCCCATAAAAACTTTGGCATTCAGAAAATATATAATATTTTCTCAAAGAAATTTCCTCTAAATATCCAGCTTCAAATAGCCATTCAGTTGTTCAAGTCCATATTTTTCTATTGCATACTGTGTGTTTCACTCCTCTAGATTGGTAGCTGCATGGCAGCAATATTTATTTCTTCTACTATTCATTAGTGCATCTCTTCTATAATCAGTTTTATTGCTTTTAGGTTCAGAGAAGAATGGGAGGTGGAATGGTAAGGGTATGAAAGAAGGAAACAGGTAAGCAGCACACAGGTTGCAATCACTATTTCACTGCAGAATGAACAGGAGCACTCCCTGAGCTAGTGCCGCCTTTAAAATACTCTTCCTCTATTTGGGGTTTTGGTCAATCAGTTTGACAACTCTAGACTGCAGTTTCTTTGATATGCATTGAGAATCTGGGTGATCATTTATAATCCTTTCCCAAGGTCTTTTTTCTGTTTATGTTTTTTTTTTTAATTAATAGGCACCATCAAGTTGGGGAATGTACCACAAACATCTTTCCTTTGTAGAGCAGCTACAATGCATCATTTCTCATGTGTTTGGCATTTTAAGTAACAAAGTATAATTCTGAAATTCAGGAAACCCATTTCAAGCCCCCCCCCCAGCTGTTGATGCATTTTGTATAGGTTTAAAGGAAGGGAAAACTCATCCATGAGCCCACATTTCTTCCTCAGCTATATGTAAAGAGCACACATTCACATATAAAAGAAGAAATAATGTTTTAAAAAATTAAGAATACAGTGGAAAATGGATAACAACTTTAAATAGTAGTTTGTACTAATAGAAAGCCTATGTAATTTGCACATATGTAAAATTGCTCCAGCTCACTAAAAACTATAGAAATGCAAATTAAAATAGTAATTTACCACTTACCACACAGTGTAGAGAAGAGTGTGAAGAACCAAGCATTGGCATGCATTGCGGATGGAAGTGTAAATTAATGCAACCTCTTTGGGATGTAACTTCTATCAAAATAATGATATTCATATTCTAACCCAGAAATTCCACTTTGAGAAATTTATTTATAAAACCTATAGAGCTGAAATTAAAAGGTTGTTCACCACTGCATCGTATATAATAATCAGATATTCAAAATAGTGTCTACGTGTATGAAAAAATTTGTTTAAGTGTGTTAAATTCATACAAGAACTGATATTCACTTTAATGAACATTAGTCTTCATTTACAATTTTTCCCCATCTTGCTCTTGCCTTGGTGTCTCTGGGTCACATGACTTGCTTTAACCAATGGTGTGTGAGCGGACATAGGCTCTAAATACATCTTTGTGATTAGGCAAACTCTGATATTGATTCCAACTTTCACAGGAAGAACATATTCCAAGGAATATCCTCTCTTTCAACCCAGGTACCAGAATAAGAAACTTTGAAGTAAGGCAGAGCGAGAGAGAGGAGAGAGGAGAGAGGAGAGAGGAGAGAGGAGAGAGGAGAGAGAGAGAGAGAGAGAGAGGGGGAGAGAGAGAGAG
>PVLC010034149.1:0-17069 GCA_004027655.1 Graphiurus murinus
GGGTTCTCGGGGTTCTCCCTGGGAACCTACAGAGTCAGCCTGAGAGATGGTAGCAAGAATGCACAACATTTAGCTCCTGTCCTGAAAACGTGGAGTTGGCTCTAATAAAGACTGTGTACTCATAAAAAGATGTTTAACCTGCACGGGGAGACGCCCTATTGTTTTGCCCTTCACGACAATTGGGTGTAAAACTTTGAGTAAACACCTTCCTGACACCTATTACTGGGACGCGGCGGGAGGTGCAGCCATTAATCAGAACAGCCGCGGGAGGCCAGGGCTGCTGATGGAGTCCTGGAAGGATGACTTGGTCCCCTGCAGTTCTCTCTCTTTCCCTTCAAATTAAAACCCAAGGAAATCAGGGGAGAAAGAAAGAAACTCCATTTGGTGGCTGCTTGCTGCCCAGAAGAAGGGGCAGTTTTGACCTGCCCGGGCTAGGAGGAGGCAGGCCCTGGGTGGGGCGGCAGGTGGGCGCTGGCTGCTGCTGTTGCTGCTGGTATTTGAACTTGTGGGGGTGGGGATGGGGTGAGGAAGCACTTCTCCCAAAGGTCTGTAGCGGCAGATGAAGCTGTGTTCAGGGTGACAGGGCCCGGGACTTTCCGTACTCCCCACACAAATGGCTAAGGGGAGACCAGGCGGGACCCCACCCAGAGAGCCCAGGCCCCTTCCTCTCTGGACGGACACAGCTGCCGACGCAGAAACTGAGTTCTGATGGAAAGCGGAGAGGCTCCTTTAATAGTTGACCCTAACTGGAGGCCAGGGAACCGAGGATGAGAGTGGAGGCTGTGGAATCAGGCCTCCTGTGTGCGAATCCTGGTGCTATATTAGAAAGAAGGGACTTCAGGACTTTGCACCTGCGACCCATCATGTATTAAATGGGGTTAGGAACATGTGGACCTGCTTATTAAGATTTTTGTAAGTATCTGTGCTGACTCTTTTCGTGATGGGATCTGGAACTCACCTTTGGATTTCTGTGCGCCCCCATAGGAAGCTGATGAGAAATCTTGTCCTAGGTCATTACCAGGGCAGAGAGATTTGAGCCTGTTAAAAAGGATGGTGTACTCCTGGATAATGGGAGAGATAGAATCAAAACAGCTTGGGAGAGTTAAAAGCAAAGCGATTCTTTTACTCTTTCACAGAGAAAGGTAAAAAGGTAAGTGCTTACTTTTTGTAAGTGTTGAAATGAATGCTACCATGTCAATGATTAAGTGAGTCGGGAGAGGACAGGACAGAAGAAAAGTGAGTTAAAACCAAAGGGCTAGGAAGCACTTGCCATTCCAAGTCATTGTCCTGAAGGCCTTGTGGAAAGCAAGTGCTTCTTTGAAGGCATCTTGTTTTGTTAAAACTTGGCAGCTGGGCATGGTAAGGCAGGCTTGTAATCCCAGCACTTGGGAGGCTGAGACTGGAGAATCTGGGTTTGCAGCCAGCCTCAGCTACTTAGTGAGGCCTTCTGCAACTTAGTGAGACTCTGGTTCAAAATAAAGAATTAAAAAAAAATAGGACTGAGGATATAGCTTGGAGGTAGAATGCCCCTGAGTTCAATCCCCAGTACCACAAAAAGGAAAAGAAAAAAGAAAGGTTCATTTGTAAATCTAAGAAACTGAGCTGTTTATTAACTAGAATATAATGTGTATAACGTCAACTTCCTGCTTTCTGCGGGCAGACAATTCCTTCTGCCTTAAAGAAGAACTCATGTGGTCTGGGGAATGTAGCTCGTAGCTCAGGGATAGAGCACTTGCCTAGCATGTGTGAGACCCTGGGCTTAATTCCTAGCACCCAAACAACAAAAAAACAAAGCTCAAACCTGATTTCTATTGTAGGTTCTTTTTTTGTTGTTGTTATTGTCAATGTCTTTGTATTAGTACTCCTCAAAATAAATATCTTTAGCAAAAGTTTTACCATATTTCCAAGTAATAATGTAAGCATGTCCCATTTAGAAGTGAACTTGGGGCAGAGCCACCAGGTGGATTTCTCTTTATCCCTTCTCAGATCTCTCTTCCATTTTAGATTCCCAGCAGAAAGGCCAAAAGCCAAAAGCAAATTGTGACTTTCTCAGCCTCTGGAAAGGGGTCAGGAATGAAATCGACCAGATTCTGTCATGTACATATACAAATACGTAACAAGCAATCTCACTATTATGTGAAATTCTAATGCAACAGTACATTTTTTAAAAATATCTTAAAAAATATATATATATATAGCAAGAAAGAAGAAAGGAAAAGAAAAAAGGGAAAAACAAAACAAAAGGAGTACTGCAACTCTGCTCTTGCCAATAAGAAAAAAGGGAACGATTAGCTGAAGGAATGGACAGAAATCAGTCTTTCCTTCTTGGGCAGAAGGAAAGAGAAACGGTGGAAAGCATTTCACCCAAGGGTCACTACCCTGCCTATTATTTCCTTTGGGATAGGAATGTTGCTTCCTAGCTTAAACACAAAAACCAAACAAACAAACAAACCATTACTCTCCTGCAAAGTAGGACCGGCAGATTCCCAGGAATCACCTTGGACTTTTGGATGAAGAGCTATCTAAACACACAGGGCCTCCTAACCCAGAGCTTCTTCCTAAACTCGTGCGTGGAAGTGTGGGATGCACGGTCCCTGACGCAGCAAAGTCAGTCTATTAACCCACTGAGAGCTGAGTGGTAGGAGGAAGGAGGTCACTGGGAAGACTGCCAGGGAAAGTCACTTTCCTCTAGCTCGTCCTTTCCCATGATGCTTTGCTTCATCCCAGGCCCCTCCAAGATGGAGCTGGCCACCCACAGATGGAATCCTATGAAACCATGAGCCAACATAATCTTTCCTCGTCCAAGTTGTTCGTGTCAAGTATTTTGGTCATAGCCACAAAAAGCTCACTGAAACACTCTGTAAGTTGTAAGTGTCCTTTTTAAAGTTACTCTTCGTTGTTTTCTTTTTTTTTTTAATAAACTCCACCCAGAGAATCTAATTAATATGCTGCCTTCATTTTGTACTTGAGTTTAAAATCTGACAATCAAATAGAATGTTATCTGTCCATCAATCATATGTCTTTATATCTTTATATGTCACTTCCCACTCATAGGTCCATTTATCAAAAGTCTGGGAAGAGGGCTGGAAATGGCTCCTGAGACATCGGCCTGGTGGATGTCCTCCGACTTTGCTTCTAAACAGGGGCATGTTTAGATTCATGGACCTACTTGGAAATATGGTAAAGAATTTTGGTGAGGGATATTTATTTGAAGGATGAAGGGTACTAATACCAAGTCAATGGCAACAAAACGCTATATTTAATTCTAGGTAAGATTGAATGGGCACAATCTCTTTGTCTCTGTCATCAAAAACTAACCTGAAATGCCCATCCCTATAACTCCCAGGTGGAGCTAAATTCCTCAGAGAACATGCAACCATGTGGAAGTTGGGATCACTGGAGAGAGATCCAATGCTAAGGAAGGCAATATAAGCATAAAAGAGACAAGGTTGGGCATCAGAGAGATAGAACCCATGGAAATAAAAAGGAGAGAAACTAATGGAAACAAAAGAAATACAACTATATATAAATATACCATTTCAGAAATTAGCCTCCCTTAGATAAAAGTTCAAAGGACACCACTATGATCTTTTGATCATATAAAAAAATGAAATGAGGATGTGCAAAAATAAAATAAGGAGACCCTGACACTTGTAGGACCACAGAGTTGGTACCCTGGTATATATCATGGAACCCGGAGCATCCCATCATGGGCTGAGCACTGGGAAGTCCTAACCTAGGGGCGCATTGGAGTCCCATCAAGGAAATACATCTCATGCGGAAGTTCAGTAGCCAATGATTTGATGATTTTCTTTTCTGCATGCCTCTCTCCAAGACTCAAGGTGGAATGAAAGCCTAAGAGGAGGTCGGGTTGAGTGAATGGAGGGAAATTAGGAATGGGTGAGCACGGAGTCTGGCTAGCACCTCTTCTCCTTGCCAGCGGGTCTGTTTCTGGTTCCTTTTCAGATGAAAGGTGGTGGGGAAGTTGTGGATGTTATTATTCTCTGGAAAATGTTGAGAATTTAGCACCCCCCACCCCACTGGCTGACTTGTGGCATCTCTCCACTTGTCTGTTTGTAATTAGGGTCCCCATGAAGTCCAAGCAGCCTACTCCCCAACCCAGGTGGACTCAGCACATGCTGGGTCCATCTGTGCCAAAAATAGTCATGGATGTTTTGAAAGTGAACTGCTCCCCTCTTTTCTCACCCTCTTTCCAATCCGTATCATTTAACACCTGATCATGCCCCCCCCCTCCACACTCTTTTCTCATTACACAGCTTTAACCACTAAGAAACATTTTGGTAATCAATCTGATGTTGACATCGCTGATACATAATTGATTGGATTTTAAAAGGTTGTAAATGGAAGTCCCCATTCTATTTTGTCTTCCCTCTTGGGAGTGATGGTCTCATGAGTTTGCTTTGTCGCAGCTACTGGAAACTTTCAGTTTATAAAAGTTAAAGATAGTAAGTGATTTGTCTGTCACTGTCACTGAGTGTGACCGGGCAAGCTGTTCTGCCTCTGCCCCTCACCCCCCCAAACCCTACCTTCCACTGAAGCGACCACTCTACAAATGCTATGCTTTAGAGTGGTCAGGGAAGAGGGCTCAATCTCTTTCTCCTCTCTCGTTTTCTCTCTCCCTCTCCTTTCCTCCTCCTTTTCCTTTCGTTGTGTTTGTTGCTATTTGATATTTGAAAGCTCACTAAAATTCATCACATAAATGCTGCAAATGACTCACTCCTGTATCCAATAAAGTTGGAGTTGGCTTGAAATATTGCCTATATACAAGTTCCTCATAAGAGAGTCACAAAGTCTCCACAGAGAGTTTTTTTTCCAAATGAGGTTGCATAAGAAGTATTATTAGCAAATCGAGTTATAATTGTTCAGCTGAAATGGTGTGCATAGTTGGGAGCAAGTTAATCTGCTTTCAATTGGTTTCCTCAAATAATTGGATTTAAAAGTATATTTTGGAGTCACAATTTCTTGGGCTCTATGTGTATATTTAGTTCTTGCTTTTTTTTCCTAGGAGAAAGAATAGCTAAATTATTTTTTCTTAGCTTTTGGTTAAGTGAATGTCATGTTTGTTATGTTTGTGTTTATTGTAATAGAAAATTATGACTATACATAAAAACTTAATAGATGAGGTTTAAAACAGAGGCTTAAATCATCTGATATAATCTGATAAATCATCAATATTTGTACTCTGAGTGATGTAAAAGGACTAAGAAGATCCAGCTTACATTTTATAACTAATGATATAAACTATGAACCAATCAGTAAACTTAATATAAGACTTCTTCAACAAACTATATTAATGAATTTTGACAGAAACAAAGATATTTTCAATGGACATTATTATTATATCAATATTGTAAATCATCAATCTTTACCAAAACATGGTTGATCTACTTTGTACATTGCATACTAACTTAGTGGGAAGATATGTGCCTAGTAGAACATTTTTTACATATTTAGAAACAACAAACTTTTAACTTTTAACTAAATCCTTTAAACTATTCAGAATTTGTATCCATAATAATATGTTATCCAGGGAAAAAGATATTTATCCTTTGCCAATTTAAAGATAAAAAGAAATAGCAGAAGCAACAGAATAATTTTTACATTAAATGGAATTTTTGCAGACCTATACATTGGCTATTAATCTGGACTTGAAATTCGTAACTTCTTGAAGTTAAAGGAGGTAAATATGTTCATCACTTTAATATTATGTCTTACTTTTTAGAGAAAGGCTTATTAAATTAATTTTTAATATTCTGCATGTTTCCATCAAAGAAATCAAAATTTTCTCAACAAACATCAAAACACAATGAGTGTTAAAAAAATCACCGAACAACATTAACTTTTTGAAATTGAAAATTATGCATTTAAATGCATAAATAAAAGAAATATGAAAATCATAGTAGACATAACAAAACAGGGCTTTAAATGATCCCTTAAAGAATGAATTTTAAGCATAAAATGTAGTACTGTGTGTAGGCATTCCTATTATCAAGAGTGTTTTTTTAATCCTTCAGTTGCTAGACCAGTGAATGCTCCGAGCAGAATTATATATCCATGAATAAAGAATGCATGTGGGGTGCTGGGCTAAGCTTTAACACTTTTGTCCACATTTTATAATTACAAGTACAAAGATGCATGTAAGTTCCTATGCCTATTTAAAAAACCGTTTGCAAATAATTTGGAAAACTGTAGAATTGATCTTTTTTAATTAAACAGTTAACTCCTAATTGTTAGACATTCTGGCTATAATTCATTTACTCCTAATCTGTGGCAACAAATCACTGGATTCTCTTGCATGCTTCTGTAATGTGTATGTTACCAAGAAAAGACTAAACCTTGTTAAACCTATCTCTGAGGGTATATTTTGCCTAACTGGGTGTGTCGTTTGGGTCTGACAAAGTTTAGATAGTTATTTTTAATGAACTAAGAAGGTTTTTTTTTTTTTTAAATTCAGGCTTTGTTAAAGAAGCTTTATAACTCAATTATAAGTATTTGAACATACCATATGGATTTAAGAATAGGTGAGGTACCAACTGGTTCACTTAAGTAGTGTCTGATCACACAAACCACAAGTTTCATGTGGTGCAGTTTTGATATTACAGAATTATGATACCAACGCACCACAGAATCGGTTGGTCAAACCTGTAACTGACGTACCCCCTTCGGTCTTATCTGGCTTGTTTCCTTCCCTCCCCAGAAGCCTGCTACACCACCATCACAGGTCTACATTCCTGAGACTCTCACCTGGACCTAAACAGGCACACTGTCAAGAGAATGCTCATTCCCACCGACAGCCTTAGCTTACATTTAAATACTTACTGGTTCTTCCTTAACTGCGCTTCTATTATATCGAATTGTCTTGATGTGTATTAATGGCTTTTTAGAACTGAGCAATCCTGGACGTTACTTTAAAACTTTACCTGGGAGTTGCTGCCACCAGCCAAGGGCTGGAATGGCATCTTCCACACCTGCTTTTGCAGCCACTGGGTCCCACTTCCTCATTTGCAATGGGGGGGCTCCTCTTTCTCGGCGAGATTGCAGATTCCAGGTGCAGAGTGACAAGCAGGTGCTCTTCATCGGGTCACAGGCTGCAGCGCTTGTTCCTGAAACGGGGACAACAGAGGGAGCATCCTTTCCTGGTTGCGGCTGTCTGGCTGTCCACAGATGCTACTGCTGATGCATGACTCACAATATGTAAGGCATTCCCCCTTTCTTTTATTAATACTTACATTTCAAATTATGGCAGAATACACTAACATAAAATTTACCATATGAATCATTTTGAAGCGGACAGTTCAGCAGCACTAAGTACACCCACATTCTTAGGGTACCCTCACCACCCTCCATGCACAGAACTCTCCTCATTTTGCCAAACTAAAATTCTGTACCTGTAGGGCATGGTGGTACACGCCTGTAATCCCAGTACTTGGGAGGGTGAGACAGGAGGATCGCAGGTCCGAGGTCAGCCCCTGCAAGTAGTGAGACTAGCATCATCCTCGGGAGACCCTGTTTTAAAAATATAAGTTGGGTACGGTGGCGCACGCTTGTAATCCCAGCATTTGGGAGGCTGAGACCGGAGGATCCAGGTTCACAGCCAGCCTCAGCTACCTCGTGAGGCACTCCGCAACTTAGTGAGACCCTGTTTCAAAATAAAGAATAAAAAATAGGACTGGGGGTGTAGCTCAGAGGTAGAATGCCCCTGAGTTCAATCTCCAGTACTGCAAAAAATATATATATACACACATATATATGTAAAATATGTATTTTTATAATATATATAAAATATTATTTTATATGTATAATATATAATATATAATTATATATAAGTATATACTTATATATATTATACATATAATGTATATATTATATATGGCATATATAATATATATAATATATATATATATATATATATATATAAAATTGGGCTGGAGGTATAGCTCGGAGGTAGAACGCCCCTGGGTTGAGTCCTCAGTACCACAATAAATAAATAAATCAGTAAATAAATAAATAAGCAAATTTCTGTACCCCTTAAGCAGTAAATCCCCAATTCCTTCTTTCATCCAGCCCATATCCATCTTTCAATTTTTTTTCTTGCTAATTCCCTAACACTATATCCAGTAGGATATAGTAAGGGGAATCTGCCTTAAGAAATTTCCTATAAAATAGTAACACTTAAGCCGGGCGTGGCGGCGCACGCTTGTAATCCCAGCATTCGGGAGGCTGAGACCGGAGGATCCGGGTTCGCAGCCAGCCTCAGCTACCTAGTGAGGCACTCCGCAACTTAGTGAGACCTGGTTTCAAAATAAAGAATAAAAAATAGGGCTGGGGGTATAGCTCGGAGGTAGAATGCCCCTGAGTTCAATCCCCAGTACCGCAAAAAAAATTAAATAGTAACACTTAGCTCATTGGAAGGGACAGTACTGAGTCACCAGGCAATAGTCCATGGAAGACACCGAGGCAAATTCAGGTCATATTTATTTCCTGGATGTCAGTCTGTCTCCCTCCTTTCTCCCACCCCAAACCAGTCCATCCACTCTGCCCTTCCATGCTCACGCAGGAAAATGATGATATGCAGGGAATGCTCTCATGTTATATGCAAAAAGCCAAATTAATTTTTCTACTTGTGGTACTGCTTTATTTATTTATTTGTTTATTTATTTATTTATTTTTAGGTACTGAGGATTGAACTCAGGGGCATTCTACCTCTGAGCTACAACCCCAGTCCTATTTTTTATTCTTTATTTTGAAACAGGGTCTCATTAAGTTGCAGAGGGCCTCACTAAGTAGCTGAGGCTGGCCGCGAACCTGCAATCCTCCTGTCTCAGCCTCCCATGTACTGGGATTACAATCGTGTGCCACCACGCCGGGCTGTGATACTGCTTTATTGCAAAAATCAGTTAAGTGTTCAGAAAACCATTTTCATTTTACTTATTAAAAGCATTATTTATCAGGTGATACTATTTTTATTAATTTCATAGAAGTAGGTCTCTCACAATTATATAAACCCCTTTATCACCAACTCCATGTATAAAAATATGAAAATAGTATTTGACTTATATAAACTAAAGATGCTATTCCTTTTCTGTTACAAATATTTAAAAACCAGAAGCACTTTTTTGTATTAAGCATATATAGGTGGGAGGAAAACTAAAAAATAGAAGAAAAACAATATTTACATCACTACTAAGTATATGTTCCTTTGCCTGATATTATTTGCCCAAATCACCTTACGACATTATAAAAAAAAAACCTTGTCAGTTAAAATCAAATTTATATTTAAAAATAAAATGATATATTAATATATTGTATCTCTCTATAAAAATGAAAAATGTAATAGTTGTCCTGACATATACAGTGAAGGGGAAAACACTATAATGTACTTTTAAAACAAGACTGATTGATATATTGAAGAAAAAAAAATCCAACTATTTGCTTAGAACCAGTTTGTGACACATAGAACCAGTTTGTGACACATAGAACTATTTGCTTAGAACCAGTTTGTGACAATTAAACCGTGTGTTTAATTGTATAAGCAGAAATGTCTTAACTGAAGATCATAAATAAGTAAAGGGAATATAGACCCATTAAGATGACAGAAAGATCCAGTTGAGACAGTTAAGGGCTGTAATCTCTAAGCCTTCATCCGTATTCTACTTTGGAATCATATTTTTATACCCCATTTATCTCATCTTGTCATTCCTGAAAGACAACAGCCGACTACCATAAACCCTGCAGTACAGTGTGTGAATTCCTTGGGCAATAAGACACAGTTCTCTCTATGCTTTCAGGAGAAGGTCTCCGTAAAATTTTCCCTTACAGATATTACAGTCGTGAAACAGCACTCAGTCCGGTTTTGTTAAAAAATGAAGAAACCCTCCACCTGATTTCATAGACGCCGAGGATTTCTTAGCCTCCTGGAGGAAGCTTGAATTCAAACATATTCAAAGGATACCAGAAATATTTTTAGAGATATATTTGGAAAATGTCACTATTTTCTTGTGTTCAAAGTTATGAATAAATGATATTTATAACTAAACTTCAAATAGACTTGCTGTTTTTTCTTATTTAAGTGCTCCCTCTCTTTCTCTCCCTCTGTCTCTCTCTCTCTCTCTGTCTCTCTGTCTGTCTGTCACTCTCTCTTTCTCTTTCAAATTTTGTACAAAGAACTTGTGGTTTCTTTTGTTGTTTTTCAGCCCAGGTCAAAATGTAATGGTATAAGTAATATTTTCTGTGGTTCTCCAGTTCCGATGTTGCTTAAGCTTACAAAGTATCTGTTTTCTCTTGACACTGGTATGTTTCTGCAAATAATACAAATCACTCCGCTAACAACCAGCGTCATTTCACTTGAACTAGAAATTCGTAGAACAATTTTAAAAGGTTACACTTATGATTGCAGTGTGTTTACATGAAATACAATAGGAAATTAACTCAAAACACTGATAAAAAATCGCATAACATTAATGTCAAAGAGTGTTTCTTGTCACGCAATGATAACCTCATAGCACCTCCCCTAGTTTATAAAGATGCCTGCCATTAAAAGCTGGATTTCAGGTTCCTACATTTAAAAAGCACTATATATATATTTTTTTTTATCAGTTTAAGGAAGAATTGTCATTTTGAAAGTAAAATGTATTTTGTTTACTCCAATCAGATAAAGTTTCCAGGTATTTTATTCATAATTTTCTACTTATGTCTATTGACCTCTTTCTCTGGTTTCTTCGACGAGCTTCACATTGGGATGTCAAAAACGGTGCTTGCAGAAATGAAAATATTCTCATTATGCTAATTTAGGTTCCACTGATAGGCATGTTCTGTTTTATAAATTACATCCTCTTGTCAGAAGTCAAAATGTATTTAAATAACTTCATGGAAATTGTCACCAAGATTTAAAATTGTGTGTCTTATATGCCATTGTTGATTTAATCCATGGGCTTAAAAATGGATATACATAAATATATATTTTAAAATGTGTGCATGAGTATTTTGTCACCAATGTTACCTAAATGAAACCTAGACGCGAGTGTAATTTTCATGTATATTTTGATAAAGTTTTGCATTTTATAAACACATTTTAATTTTCAGGTTTAATAAGATATGCTAAATAGTACTAGTTGCTGTATATTTTAGTGCCAACAAGTTTGTTTCCTACATACTTGGAATTTTCCTAAAGGGTAAAATAAATATACATGTTTTCACAAAATTATTAAAATATCAAAAATTAAAATGAAAAGAAGATTTGATTTATGAAAATCATTTCCTGTTCACCAAGAAGAAATTCATTTCCAATTTGCATTCACATGTCACATGATGTAAAATAAAATGCGGTCTCATTGAAATTGAGCATATTTACAAATATCCAAATGCTGAATAAATGATTTTTTAATGTGAACTTTTAAAAAAATCTAATGGTTTTTAAGCTTACTACTTAAACCATCAAAAGAAATCTGGAAAAGAACCGAAGACTTACACAACATGATCATTTTATTAGAGAAAAACGTATTACATTTCCTTTTCAAACATTCCTGATAAAAGATCAGATTTCATTAAAAAAAAAAAAAAAAAAGAAAGTGTGTCCTGTACTAGGTTTTTGCATTCATTTGATTTCACTTTTCAGAATGACCAGTACCGCTGTTCGAGTAATCTTTGATGTTACAAAAAATGGAAAAATCAAAGTGAAGAGCTAAATCTGTTCGTTTTTCAAACATATTAATCTTGTCAAGATAATACATAAAAATCAATCCTTGAAATTTTTTCCAGAGCCCTTTCTCCTCTCTTTTATCCAAAATATGAAACCACTTAGAAGGATAAAGCACTATGAAAGACTCCAGGGGGAAAAAAAAAATCCTAATTTATATTTTGGCTACAAGTATTTTTAAATGACCCAACTGGACCAGGTCTGCTTGGTCAGAACTGATCTGTTTGTGTAACAATTGACATTCGTCATATGTGGTTAGCTCATATGTATGGCAGACAGAGAATTTCTAGTATGGCTTTTTTTTTTTTTTAACAATTCAGCTGAGTTTCAAACCCCTGACAGTAACAAATACAAATTGCACCAGCCCCCAAAAAATTGTTGGGGCTAATTTTAATATTAATGAATTCTTTTACAACCTCAGTTCAGCGGTTTCGATTAAGCTTTAATTAGTAGCCAGAGGGGAATCCAAAACAAAAATAAGGAGTTGAATTGCTAATTAAGTTAGTTTGATGAGGTAGAGTTTTAGTAAAAGACTGGTTGTTGTTAGCTGTGCAAGTTCTGACAAGCTAAAAATACTAAAGATTATCATTATTGTAACTAACATTCTACGTTACCACCAGCTTTGTACAGAGAGTAGACAGTTCATTAGAGTACGGTGCTTTGGGCTGTCAGTACTGGAATTAAAGTCTTGTTAATAAGAGAGCTGGGTATGAGAACAGGAGCCCAAGACAAATCCATGGGACTTTAACTTTGACTGGTTATAAATTAACTAGTTATTACCCCCAACTAAATATATCTACCCACTAGCAGGCTTTTGCCTTCTTCACTTTCCACAAAGATCTGACTTATTAGAACCTGATGTTGCAAAGGAATGTGCTTTCTACTTTTGCCCTCTTGATGGGGAAAATATATTCTTTTATGTTCAGGTCCTGCACAAGTCCCCACATTCCACAATTTCATAATGAATTTGAAATGCAAAGAGATAGCTAGCATGTAGGACACCCTACTACCCTAAGATAAAGTATACCTTCTCCAAGACCACTGCTGATAGATACTTTTTTGTTTTTTTACAGTATTCAATAGTCTCAGTAAGAGGTTTTATTTTCTAAAAACTTGGATGATTATTATTTCAAACCAGGATCTTAACTCATCAGTATAATTGGCTATTTCTAGTCGGATATGAATGCTTTCCTTGTACCCCAAAGATTACTAATTATCCCCCTGAAAGCTCTCTGGTGATGGGATTCACCCAGACTGCACAGGAGCATCCTTTGGAGAAATGTGGAGAATGTAATTTGATTTCTCCATACTCCAATGTTTTCTATAATTTGTATTTTATCCTTTTGCTTAAGGTTTCAGAGCCCACAAACCCAATAACTTAGGGATAAGAGAAGACAGAAAAAATAAATGATATTGTTTCTGAGGTATTAAACGTAAGCCTTGCTATCTGAGCTGCATGACAGTTGCGAATCGTAATCAGGTACTTTGACTTAACACTGTTTTGTTTTATAATAAGGTGGTTGCCATATGTTAGAAAACCTATCCGCCTGTATCTGAGGGGCTGCGTACCTCTGTAACAAATCCAAAAACTCATTTTATAATACCTTAAATCTACCCATTGTAATGTAGCTCCACAAGTGTAAATCCACATCAAACTTTGCTCATGAATGTGGCTGGAAGATTACGTATATTACCATGAAAAGCTAAAGGGAAGCAGTGAATTAGGATTCAGTGGATCTAGCAAAAATAACTTTCAGTAAATCTTCTTTTAATGCATAGTTTACAATTTTCTTTCGCTCAGCATGAAACTGATTAAGATCCCCCCCTTTGAAGGAATATTCCCCCTCACATAGACACATTGTTTCGTACAGTTACATCGCCGGGTACTTGACAAATCAGAATTTCAATGCTGCAAATGTGATGCTTGTTTAACAGCAGCAGAGAGTATTAATAATTTATCTATTTGAATGTGGAATAGGTTCCAATTATAGTATTTCACATGGCGCGGCAACGGAACGCACATTCTCTTAGTGGTGAAATCTTCAGCGTAAGCAAGGCGCTGATATCTGCTGGAGGAGTTCAGAAATCGATTCACATCATTAAATAGTTTCATCAATTGTACTTAAGATTTAAATGATAAAATATAGACGTTAACGCTTAAACGCATAACAATTAACGTACAAAAGACAGATAACTTGACTTTAAATCTATGCTGTGAGTTTCTTAAGATAATCTGCAATCTGGAAATTTATAAGATGAAAGATAAGAATTAGTCTCCTGCATCTGATTTTTAAATTTCCTTTTAAAATAATATAAACCATAATCAATTTGGGGCAAATTATATGAGAGACAAAATAATTAGAGCATTAAAACTTTTGTTTAAACATTTAATTTAGAATCTGTGGTTGTGTTTCTAGGATACCAGATTAGTTGGTGAGTCAGAATAAACTTAAAATATCAACAAAATAAAGTCAAATAAACCCACTATTGAGATGATTTTTCCCCCCAAAGGTAAAGAGCGAGGGCTTTGTTTTACCAACAAATTATCTTCTATTTTTGAGGTAAACAAAATGTAAAAAAAAGAATGCTGACTTTAAAAGTAATAATATATATTATTTTATTTTTATTACAACACATCTCCAAAAACTAGAGTTTTGTCCTCTTCTCTGGCTGAGACGATATATAAAGGATGTCACTTAAAGTTGAATTTCTCTCTTTGTTTCACAAGAATACCTTTGACTTGAGACCTGTGAAAATGTACAGAGACCATACCAGGAGACAGCTATCCTTGGACTGGATGCAAAGGATATTTAAAATGTGATAACACTATAATGCTATGGGATTATGAGATTTATTGTATTGCTTCTTTTAACATGTTCTTTCATCTCACGAAATCCCACCTTTTTATGTCATTCATAAATATAACTGATGACATGTGCATAAAAATATGTGATCACTTGGGGGGGGGAATCGAATGTGGGTCTCCAGGTGGCATCCTGGGTATAGTTCTGGTGAGGGATAAGCTTCCTTATGTCTCTCCAGGAGGGTGGCCTTCACCCTGCAGGACCAGGTGGCCTGCTGCCTGACCTCAGCGTGGTATCCCATAAAGTCCTCGGACTTTTATGATATATGAACTTCAGGAAGAAGATTAACTTTCGTGTTAGCATAAAGTGTCTTCTTAAGATCGGATTGTTTGCACATTTTTAAGAGTAAAGGAATCCTTGAGGACAGAAAATGATAGAAGAGCTTTAAATTACATGTCAAGTGATTAGATGATACTTTCCCAGCAAGAACTTGTTCAGGCACAGAGAAATTAACAGAAATAAGCTCATTTATTTTCCCAATGTGTCATCTAGCTGTGCAATTCTAAAAGAAACAACTGTTCTCGTTCGTATCGTCGGAGTGTTCCGCGGTTTCTCGAGATAGCAAGCCTTCTTGGCTTCAATCCCCAAGAAAAGGTCCTGCATGCGATTTTTTTTTAAGTGAAAATAATAAAGCTGCTCGTTGCTTATCTTACCACTTACTTAATCTATCCTTAAGTAAATGAGACAACCACAGCGTGTAAAAAGCATTCTCCAAACATAATCACCAGGTTTATGAAACTACAAGTATTAGGTTTTTAGTAAAGTGAGTGCTATAAGAATATTTGATTACCGTACCCTGATGTTTTATAGAGATTTAACAATTTTTTTTTTTTTGGCTTCTTAAAGGTCTATTTGGACTATGACTTGATAATAACATTAACATCCTATTGAATTTTTTTTTATGCTGTTGCAGTTTTATCTTTAAACCATGGGAAAGAATGATATATCATATTTTTTTAAAATAATTACCTGGTGTATAATTCCCTCCGCAAATTTCTCAAAGGATTATCTCATGTCATCTTTAAATAAATTCTTTAGAGAAACTCTTGGATCACGATTTAACAACACACACGCAGGTTAGTGACCACACAGCAAATCCATCTCTGAGCCTTGACCTCCACATCCAGGGCTGACAATGGTCACGGAACCACGGCTGGTTGCAGTTAAGTTGCCCTGGCTACCCAGAACTGCACAGCGGGATCTATCCCACACCACAGAGGTGACAAGGGATTGCCCAGAGCCATAATTAGGGCTTGAAAGATTTATTTTTCAGGGTGGTGATAAAAGCAGAAATCAAGCCTTTGTTTGCTATTTTGAAATACGAGGAAAGGAGGTCCACAGTAGAGACCCTCGCCAGCTTCCCAAGGACTGCTTTCCTTGCTGCTGCAGACCTCCTCCTGTGAACTATCGGACATAGAGTACAGGGTTCTAAGTGTCTGTTGATGAATGAATAAATGAACAAGTCAATGCATTGAATGGATGAAAAGTGCCTCTCTAGTGAGAAAGGCACCTGTTACATACATTATATATCCACACGTGCAAAAAAAGAAGGCACTAAAAACGTCCCCCTCTCCAGAAACAGCAATGGGAAGGGTCAGCATTGGAGAAGCCTGGAGCATCAGGTGCTCACTCCCTCTAACAGAGAACGGGCTTCAGAAACACCCCGTCCTCTGGAGATGTGGGTGCATGGGCCAGGCGGGAGGCAGGACACCTGATGCTGCAGGCATGGGTCCGGTGCACCTTGCACTAGGGTGCTAGATGGAGTGACAGCCAAAAGCAATCATTCGGTGACAGTCTGTCCTGGTGAATACTCTGCCCCAGAGCTGGGGAGGCATGGCTCCCTCTGCGCCTGTGAAGGCCCTTCCTCTGTGTCCCCCCTCACTGTTCATCAAGGCCTCAGCAGGACACCCCTCCCCAGGAAGACCCTGGAGCAGGAGAAGCCTGAGCTTCAAGTGACAGGGGAATCAGGGTTCCTCCATGCTATTCCTTTGCCCTCTTCAACCCTTCTTATCCCAGGGACACTAGTAAAACCAGCAGCCTGCTTGGAGGAGGGCTATGTTCTGCCCTCCACCCTCCCCCTCTCTCCCTCTTCTGTTGGAATAACACAGATTCACATTAAATCCTGGCCCCACAGAGCAGAGCCCACATGGGGCGCAGGGAAGGGGGGCAGGATGAAGTTTACTCAGCATTTATGGGGTTGTTTTCCTCAAAGGTGCCTAAAACCAGAAGGCACGCAAGGAAGAGAAATGATCAACACTTTCATGGATAATTCTTGGAAGATCATAGGGCTCTTCAATAGATCAGAAGGAAAAGGAGCTCAGAGTGTTGCCATGTTGTAGCACAAATGGGAGGGCAGAAAAGAGGTGGGAGAGAGCCGTGAAGAAAGAAACAGGACTAGAGGTCCACTGGACACTTCCAAAGGTCGGCAGAAAAGGTCTTCTCTCTACGTGTGCAGGGTGAATTCTTTTTTTTTTTTTTTTTTTTTTTTT
>PVLC010034150.1:0-17052 GCA_004027655.1 Graphiurus murinus
AAAAAAAAAAAAAAAAAAAAAAAAAAAAGGAACAAAACTGTGTCATTTGCAGGAAAATAGAACTTGAGAATATTATGCTCAATGAGATTAGCCAGTCTCAGAAAGCAGAGGGTTGTATGTTTTCTCTCAACAGACTTCTTGAAACCAATCCTCACTCTTACTTTAAAGTCCTTGCCCCTTGTCCCCTCTCCCCAGGGCCTGGCAGCAGCACTGTGACCCTTTCTGGGCGTCTCTGGGAGAAGAGAGGGAACAGCTTTAAACTCTGAAGCTGGCCTGTCGCCCCACAGACCCCCACGAGCAGCTCCCAGCAGCAGAAGGCCCAGCTGAGCAAAGGCCTGTGAGAGGGGCCACAGACCTGAGACCTGGGTCTGGAGTCCAGCGGAGAAGCAGAGGGGCAGGGGCCGGGCGGAGGCGGCCGTGCGAGCCCAGCCCTCATCCCCACCGCGGCCTGGGCCCCCCGCATCCCTCAGCAGCAATGTGAATGCAAAACAGCCGGGCACCGAGGTACCCCAGCCCCCGCCCGGGGTCCTACGTGCCGACTCCCTCCCCCCGTCCCCGCCCAGCCCTTACCACCGGCGGGTGGACAGCCCCTCGCTGCTGGCGTTCTGCCCAGCGGCCACCATCAAGAGGGCAGGAGTCGTGGCTGCAAGAGTGGTGATCTTCCCGGGGGCCGGGGTTGCTGTTGGAGACAGGCTCCACGTCAAGCCTCTGCTCCAACCCGCCCGCACCGAGCACGAGCATGCAGGGAGTCACAGCCCAGCTCCAGGGCTGCTCCGAGGCCAGACCCAGGTGGCCTCCGGGTGGAGCCTTTTAGCAAAACTTCCCCTGGGCTTTCCATCCCGGTCGGACTCTACTGGGGGTGGGGATGTGGGGGAGGGGGAGGCAGGGATCTACCAGCTCCCCACACACACCCCCATCCAGCTGGATGAGGGTCCCCAGAGGGGGGTATGGAGGAAGACAGCTCAGCCTGTGACCCAAAGATCCTCCCAGAAGCCAGCATAGTGGCTCACGCCTGTAATCCCAGTACTTGGGAGGCTGAGACAGGAGGATCTCGGGTTCCAAGCCAGCCTCAGCAACTTAGTGAGACCCTGTTTCCAAGTAAAAAATAAAATAAAATCAGGCTTGGGGATGTAGTTAAGAGGTTGAATGTCCTTGGGTTCAGTCCCCAGCACCAAAAAAAAAAAAAAAAGAAAGAAAGAAAGAAAGAAAGAGCCGGGCGTGGTGGCGCACGCTTGTAATCCCAGCATTCGGGAGGCTGAGACCGGAGGATCCAGGTTCGCGGCCAGCCTCAGCTACCTAGTGAGGCACTCCGCAACTCAGTGAGACTCGGTTTCAAAATAAAGAATAAAAAGGGGCTGGGGTGTAGCTCGGAGGTAGAATGCCCCTGAGTTCAATCCCCAGTACCGCAAAAAAAAAAAAAAAAAAAAAAAAAGAAAGAAAGAAATTCCTCCCAGAGCAGAGACCTCGAGAAGGAATTCCTAGGAGCCTTTCCAAAGGGGACTGTGGAGGCCACTTTAACCCAGTGCTGCGGAGGGGACAGGCTGTTCCCTGGCTCCTCCCAAGGACATCAGATGCCAGATTATTGGCATAACCGATATCCCACCCCCACTCTGCCCAAGGCTGAAGGATCAGCCTCCTCTCTCCTGGTCTACACCGGAGTCTGAGGACAGAGACACACCCCACTATGGCACCCACCCTCGTCCCCAAGTCCTGCCACCCCCCTTCAGCTCTCACCTGGAGAAACATACACCTGCACCTGCACCGAGGGGTCACGCGACCACGCGTCCAGGATCCATATTGTCTGGATCTTGCACCAGTAAGACCCAGCGTCGTCTTCACTCAGGTCCTCCAAGGTCACGGTCACGGTGAGGTCGTCGGCACGGTCTTGGATGGTCACGCGGCCGTTCCTCTCCGTGCTCTCTCCTCCTTTGGTCTCCACGATGCGGGTGCAGCTTGTGTCATGCTGTCCTTGGCACCAGTACTTGTTGTACCCCTTGTACGCCTGCTGGTACCAACACTGCACCGTCAGAGAGCTCCCCTCCGTGCCCGTCACAGAGCCGGGGCCCGTCAGAGACAAACAGCCTGGAAGACACGAGATCGAATCCCGGGGGCTCCATCCGGGTGGACCGCCAGCGGCCGCCTGCCTGAAGCCGCTGGAGAGACGCGGACAGGTCCTGGGCTGAGGACCTGGGGGCTGTGGCAGGAGGACCAGGAGACACCTGTCCCCAAAAGAGCCAAAAACTGAGAGACAGCGTGGGGACCCCACCCTGGGGAACTGGGAGAGGCAGGCTCCCCAAGAGTTGGGATTAAAAAGGGGAACTGAAATTTAAATCTTTACAAGTGACTCTGTGTGTGTGTGTGTGTGTGTGTGTGTGTGTGTGTGTGTGTGTGTGTTACTAGGGATTGAACGCAGAGGCATTCTATCTCTGAGCCACACCCCCAGTCCTAGTTTATTTATTTATTTTTATTTGGAAACAGGGTCTCCCTAAGAGGCCGAGGTCCTCACGAGGTTGCTGAGGCTGGCTGCCAACCTGCGATCCTCCTGTCTCAGCCTCCCAGGTACCGGGATTACGAGCGTGCACCACCACAGCCTGGCTTTTACACGTGACTTGGAAGTTTTAACCTGGGCCCCTGAGGAACCTCCATTTGCAAACACCCCCTGGATGAAAAGGTGTGCCTGGGGATAGGGAGCCCACAGGGTGGGGATGAGGCTTCCCTCTTCCCAGCCAGAGCGGCTGGGTCATTTTATCAGACTTGAGCAAGCAGGTGGAAGGAAGCCAGCTGCCTGGGGGGTGGGGGGGGGAGTTCTGGTTTGTGGTGTTTGCTGATTTCTGTGGTGTAAATATTCTCATCATGCCTATTGTAAGTTGTCACTGAATGGAGAAGTAGGGAGACGAGCCCATACTCAGCTCTCGTGAGCCAGCACGAGGTGGCCCAGCCCTTGTCTGTAATCGTGGTGACTTAGGAAGTGTCCACTGCACGCTCTTTTTCTTTTTTTGTGGTATTAGGGATGGAACCCAGGGGCATTCTACCTCCAAGCTACACCCCCAGCCCTATTTTTTATTCTTTATTTTGAAACAGGGTCTCACTACGTTATGGAGGGCCTCACTAAGTAGCTAAGGCTGGCTGCAAACCCTCCTGTCTCAGCCTCCCAAGTACAGGGATTACGAGCTGCACCACCACGCCCGGCTTCCACTGCACTCTCAGCCGTCCGTCATCATCTAAGCAGTTTGAACCTTCCCCGACTCCCGCCCTCCCTACCCCGTGTGTAATAAAATGCATCTCTTTTCAATGTCTTTCTGAGTCTACAGATCTAGATTATGAGAGCTTTAAGAGACTTTGAAAGGCCGGGCGTGGTGGCTTGTAATCCCAGCATTCAGGAGGCTGAGACCGGAGGATTCAGGTTCTTTGCCAGCCTCAGCTACCTAGTGAGGCCCTCCACAACTTAGTGAGACCTGGTTTCAAAATAAAGAATAAAAAATAGGGCTTGGGGGTATAACTCGGAGGTAGAACGCCCCTGAGTTTAATCCCCAGTACCGCAAAAAAAAAAAAAAAAAAAAAAAAAAAAAAAAAAAAAAAAAAAAAAAAAAAAAAAAAATAGGGCTGGGGCTGTAGCTCGGATGTAGAATGCCCCCAGGTTCCATCCCCAGTACCAAAAAAAAAAAAAAAAAAAAAAAGAGAGACTTTGAAGATCATCTAGTCCTCTTTCATTTTACTGATAAGAAAAATTACCCTTCACTCCGTATCAACCAGTTGCTCTTGTCCTGTTTCCGTCTCTTCCACCCGCCATTCTGGAAAGAGTTTGGTCATTGTATTAAGCAGTTTCTATGTTTTATGAGAGAATCCAACAATAAAACTCGTCTGCAAGCCATGTGTGGTGGCGCACGCTTGTAATCCCAGTACTTGGGAGGCTGAGACCAGAGGATCTGGGTTTGAGGCCAGCCTCAGCTACCTAGTGAGGCACTCTGCAACTGAATGAGACCCTGTTTCAAAATAAAGAATAAAAAAATAGGACTGGGGGGTGTAACTTGGAGGTAGAAAGCCTCTGAGTTCCATCCCCAGTACCACAAAATAAATAAATAAACAAACAAACAAACTCATCTGCAAACATAAAGCATGTCCTCTGATATTTATCCTAAACTTAGATCCCACAGGGAGAAAAAAGTGTTTGTCTACATATATTTTTTCTTTTTGTTTCCATTTTGAATGCCTTTTTTTTTTTTTCCTGAAAATGCAACCTTTGGAGGAGAACTTTGTTTACTTTCTTACATCTTGTTCCTGGGAGGATATAAGATGGGGGTTGAAGCTGGGCATAGTGGTGCATGCCTGTAATCCCAGTACTTGGGAGGCTGAGACAGGAGGATTGCAGGTTCTAGGCCAGCCTCAGCAACTTAGAGAGGCCCTCAACAACTTAGTGAGACCCTCTTTCAAATTAAAACAGGGCCCGGGATTATCTCAGAGGTAGAATGCCCCTGGGCTCAATCTCCAGTACCACCAAAAACCAAAACCAAAAAATAACAATGGGTGTTGAAGCTGGGTGTGGTGATACAAGCCTGTAATTCCAGTACTTGGGAAGGTGAAACAGGAAGATTGCAGGTTCAAGACCAGCCTCAGCAACATAGTGAGACTCTCAACAACCTAGCAAGACCCTGTTTCAAAACATAAAAAATAAAAAGGGCTGGTGGTGTATCTTAGGGGTAGAATGCCCCCGGGTTCAATCCCCAGTGCCAAATAAAAAATAAAAAAAGATAGGTGTTCAGATGTTGTGTTTCAGACCCTTCATGAATTCCAGCTCACAAACCTTTCTGACCCCTGCAAACCAAACTTTGGCAGAACACAACTACTGCTAATTCCTGAGCTTACCATGGTCTTCAATATTGCCGCACTTAGCTAAACTATCCCCTTTCCACTTTGCCAGCTCATTGATCCTTCCAGACCAACTCCCACGCAGCCTCGGTGACGTCTCCCACCCTCCCAGAAGCGGCGAGGGGACCCTGCCACACACCCATTTGCCACAGGAATGAATCTACAGCATAGCAAGTTCCAGGCTATCCTGTCATTACCCGACTCCCCTGTGCAACCAGGAGTCCCCGGAGCGCACAGCTTCCTCTTAATTACAGCACCCAGAGCAGTCCTGGCACACAATCGGCGCTTAATAAGTGTTTGTAAGACCCATGCTTGAATGATTGACGCCATCCATGGATGTGTCCTTCTTATTTCTGCTGACACCTAACCTCTGCCTCCAACGCCGACTGTCCCCCCTCTTGCCCCCCGCAGTGCCAGGCGGCAGAGCACACTCCCACTCACCTGGGAGGCAGAGAAGGAGCAGTGCAGGGGACGGCCACATGTCTCCTGGCTGCAGCTGCGGTCCCCAGCCCACCGAGGTCCCAGCTGGAATCCAGCTACATGTCCCAGAGCCTGGGGCGTCCGCCTTCTACTTGTTTCAATTTCCCTTGTGTTTCCCTCTCATCTGCTTCTTTTTAAATCTCTTAGCTGCTTCCTAATTTAACAAAAGAGGAAGAGTGGCAAGAGACACTTTAGAGGGTCAAGGGCAAAGAAAGAAATCTGCTGAGTTGCCTTCACTTAATGAATATGGGACGTTTGGGTTCCATCCTGAGAGGGGTCGTGAAAGTCAACCTCCGTATGTAAAACCCCCGACAGAGGAGACACTTTGCTCCTTGATCTCACTCGTGTGTGTGTGTGTGTGTGTGTGTGTGTGTGTGTGTATGTGTGTGTGTGTGTGTATGTGTGTGTTTTACTGGGGATTGGGCCCAGGGGCATTCTACCTCTGAGCTACACCCTCAGCCCTATTTCATTGTCATTTGGAAACAGAGTCTCACTAAGTTGATGAGTGTCTCACTACTTGCTGAGGCTGTCCTCCAACCAGTAATCCTCCTGTCTCGGCCTCCCAAGTACTGGGATTACAAGTGTGTGCCACCACGGCCGGCTCGCCTCTTTCTCCCCTTCTTGTCTAGGACCACTTCCTCCATCTTAGCAGTTGCTTGTTCTCTATGGCTGCCTACGTTGGGGTCATAAACTATGCCCCCACTCCAAGAGCCGTGGTGAAACCAGGTGTGATGGTGCTTGTCTTTAATCCCAGTACTTAGGAGGCCGAGACATCACAGCTTCAAGCCTCAGCAATTTAGCAAGATCCACAACAAGTTAGTGAGACCCGGTTTCAAAATAAAATAGGAGCTGGGCGTGGTGGTGCACACTTGTAATCCCAGTACTTGGGAGGCTGAGACTGGAGGATCTGGGTTCACTAGATCAGCCAGCCTCAATTACTTAGTGAGGCTCTCTGTAACTTAGTGAGACCCTGTTTAATATAAAGAATAAAAAATAGGGCTGGGGGTGTAGCTCAGAGGTAGAATGCCCCTGAGTTCAACCCCCAGTACCACAAAAAATAAATAAATAAAATAAAATAGGGCTGGGGTTGTAGCTGGGAGGCAGAATGTCCCTGAGTTCAATCCCCAGCACCAAAAAAAAAAGAGGGATGGTGAACACCCCCACATCTCTCTCCACCATTACCTCTATGCAGATGACATCACAACTCTCCCTGCAGCCCGACGCCCCAATCTCCCTCCCGGGCTCCAGGCCCAGCTTGCTCACTTCTGTGAGAAAGCTCCACCGGGTTATGCACTACGAACCCAGTTCAGAACCGGGGTCCTGGCTAAGGGCACAGACTGCAGAGTCACACGGCTGGGATCCCTCGCACCCTCAGCATCCGGTGAAATCCCTCCCATCCTCAGTCTCTCCTCTTCATTTGTCAAACGGGGCGATTGTGTGAGGATTCTTACGTCCTAGGGGTGCCAGGGGAAGTAAATGAGTGAACGCCAACAAAACACCCAGACCTCGGCAACTGCTCCACAAATGTTAACTGCCCTGGGGACGGTCCTGCACCACCGAAACGCTTCTCATCCGGTGTCTTCGCCAGCTCGGCAGTCTCTCTCACCCAATCCACACATCAGAAGCACGTTCTTCCCCACCTAAGATACAGGCGTCCCAGCCTCACGTGCACTGAACCCCCAAATCCTCAAGGAAACCATGAGTACATAAATCTTCCTTCCTCAACCGGGCTCGGTGGCGCACGCTTGTAATCCCAGCATTCAGGAGGCTGAGACTGGAGGATCCGGGTTCAAGGCCAGCTTCAGCTACCTAGTGAGGCACTTTGCAACTTAGTGAGACCCGGTTTCAAAATAAAGAATAAAAAATAGGGCTGGGGGTATAGCTCGGAGGTAGAATGCCCCTGAGTTCAATCCCTAGTACCGCAAAAAAAAAAAAAAAAAAAAAAAAACTTCCTTCCTCCAAGTTGTATGGCCAGGTCTTGGATTTTAGCAGTGATCATGATGACTAAAACATGTTCCAGGTGAGGAAACTGAGGCACGGAGGACACCACTGGTGGAAGACCTCGTGGTTGGTTCGTGGTGGAGCTGGGATTTGAGGGTTGCCTACCCGGTGTTTCCAGGAAACAATCACAGAAACAAGACAAATAGGGGCTGCTCCCTGAGGGTTAAAGGTCACGTAGCAGAGAGCCACCTGCAGTAGTCAGGAAATGTCTCTGAGGAGGCGATGTTCGGGGTGAGACCCAGTGTGTTGGCACCCGAAGAGCTAAGCAGTGGTGTCCATCGGGGCGACACTGTCTCCCAGGGAAGAGGTGGCGATGTCTGGAGACGTTCTGGGTTGTCACGGTGGAGTGAGGACACTGCCGGCATGTCGTGGTAGATGGCCAGGATACTGCTAAACATCCTACAAGCGCAGGATTGCCCTGCACTGAGGGCTCACCCGGCCCCTGAGAAGCCCTGAGGGAAGGGAAAAGCATTTCTGGAAGAGGGAATCGAATGCGAAAGGTGGTGGCACATGCTTGTAATCCCACTACTTGGGAGGCTGAGACACACACGCAAGCACACACACTCACCCTGTGCTCTTTGAGAAGAGGCTGGGACTCACAGGACACTTCTACCTAAGCAAACAGAACCGTCTAACTGCACACCGCACGTATTCGAATCCTCCTCGCCTGGGTGCATGAGGGTCCCTGTGAACCAGCACTCGACAGAACGCAGGGTCCTTCTCTCTTGCCTCATCCTCATAGCATGAGCCACGAACACACAGAGCCTCCATTCAACAACTTTTCTTCACCCGGGCGTGGTGGCGCACGCTTGTAATCCCAGCATTCGGGAGGCTGAGACCGGAGGATCCGGGTTCGCGGCCAGCCTCAGCTACCTAGTGAGGCACTCCACAACTTAGTGAGACCCTGTTTCAAAATAAAAGAATAAAAAATAGGGCTGGGGGTATAGCTCAGAGGTAGAATGTCCCTGAGTTCAATCTCCAGTACTGAAACAAAACAAAACAAAACACTTTTCTTCAGAGCTTAACACCCAACACATCCCACCCATCAGACCACCGCTGTCACCCTTTGGTGACGTGCATTGCAGGATCCATTACAGGGCAACCCCTGCAAAATGCAGCCCTTTCCACATCAATTAATCTGCAGACACTCTCTTCCTGTGTCTTCCTACAGAGAGACACTGAGCCTGTCTCGTGTTCAGAGAAGCCGGGATCCATCTCTGCAGTCAGCTGCCACTTATGGAGGTCCTACCATGCGTCAGCCCTACTGTGTGTTTGGAGATGAAGATACCTAGAGAGCAAGGCTCTGCTTGCCCTTGAGAGCTCCCTGCCCACACCCCCCACTGTCCCTGTGCCCCTGGATGGCCAGGCCCGGCTGCGTGGATTTCCTCAGACCTCGGATTGCATCCCGGGGGACCACCGACCCATGTAAGGCTGGAACCCCAAACCTTAGTCACTTTCCCATTCCCTCTCTCTCCTGAGTGCAGCCCGGTTGCCATCCATCCCTTCCCCAGCCCACCGGGCTGGCTCCTCACGCCTGCCCAGCCTCCCCCACTGACTCAGGACCCCCAGCAGGGGCCGGAGCATTGTCCTGTCTCCTGGCTCTCTCTGTCTCATCCGCCCAAACTTAGGGAGCTTCTGTCAGCTGGACTGAAATTAGCCTTCATCTTCCTGCTGCTCCTCACGGCTTTCTTGTCTCCCCTTCACTTTATTTTCTATCACATCAAAATTTAGGGAACTAGTTGATCAAAAAAGAAGAAGCAGAGCAGCAGCTGCTGGTGGTAGAAACAGAAAACTGCTAATAATAACAGAAACTTTGTGTTTGGCTCTCATAATAATTAGCATACTAGGGCATTCAGTTTCTTTCTTTTCTTTCTTTTCTTTCTTTCTTTCTTTCTTTCTTTCTTTCTTTCTTTCTTTCTTTCTTTCTTTCTTTCTTTCTTTCTTTCTATCTTCCATGGTGGTACTGGGGTTGAACCTCCAAGTTACACCCCTAGCCCTATTTTTTATTCTTTATTTTGAAACAGGGTGCACCACCACGCCTGGCTTATTCTTTATTTTTGAAACAGGGTCTCACTAACTTGCGGAGTGCCTCACTAGGTAGCTGAGGCTGGCCGCAAACCTGAATCCTCCGGTTTCAGCCTCCCAAATGCTGGGATTACGAGTGTGCGCCACCACGCCTGGCTGCACTGCCCTGTTCCTTCTAAATCCAGCCTGCAGTTTCAACCGCACGGAGGAGTTTCAGTGTGAGCTCATGTTATGCACGGGGAGGGGGTGTTCTGCCAAGTGGAGCCATACAAACAAATGATGACGTGGCCATAGGAGCAGTTTCGGGCCCTCTGTGGTCGGTGGTTAACAGTTTGTTCCCCTAAATCTAGGGGTGAAAATGGTCAAATGATCAATAGGATTGTAGAGAGCCCAGAAATAGATTCACAAAACATGGTCCATTCATTGATTTTTCGACCAAGACACCACCAAGACCATTCAGTGCTTAACAAATAGTGCTGAAACCACTGAAGAGAGGTGGAAAATGTGAGCTTGCTCTCTGCCTCACTCATCCACAAAGACTAACTTTCATTGATTGACTGATTGATTGATTGATTGGTTGATTTAAAATTGGTCACAGAGCCAGGCATGGTGAGGCACACCTGTAATCTTAGTACTTGGGAGGATGAAACAGGAGGATCGCAGGGTCAAGGGTGGCCTCAGCAATTTAGCAAGGCCCTATTTCAAAATAAAAAGTAGAGCCAGGCGTGGTGGCACATGCTTGTAATCCCAGCATTTGGGAGGCTGAGACCGGAGAATTCGGGTTCTCGGCCAATCTCAGCTACTTAGTGAGGCCTCCGCAACTTAGTGAGACCCAGTTTCAAAATAAAGAATAAAAAATAGGACTGGGGGTATAGCTCAGAGGTAGAATGCCCCTGGATTCCATTCCCAGTACCGCAAAAAAATAAAATAAAATAAATAAATAAGGTGGGCATGGTGTTGCATATTTGTAATCCCAGTACCTGGGAGGCTGAGGCAGGAGGATCAGAGGTTCTAGGCCAGCCTCAGCTACTTAGTGAGGCCATCTGCAACTTAGTGAGACCCTGTTTTCAAATAAAGAATAAAAGATAGAGCTGGGCGTGGTGGTGCACGCTTGTCATTCCAGTACTTGGGAAGCTGAGACAGGAGGATTCAGGTTCGCAGTGAGCCTCAGCTACTTAGTGAGGCCCTCCTCAACTTAGTGAGACCCTGTTTCAAAATAAAATAATAAAAATTAGGGCTATGGATGTAGCTCGGAGGTAGAATGCCCCTGGGTTCCATCCCCAGTACAGCAAAAAAAAAAAAAAAAAAGAATAAAAGATAGGTCTAGGGGTGTAGCTTGGAGACAGAATGCTCCTGGGTTCAATCCCTAGTACTGGGAAAAAAAAAAAAAAAAAAAAAAAATATATATATATATATATATATATATATATATATGAAAAGGTCACAATCTCTAACTCTACCCTATAGGGTGTGTTCTAACTTAGGCAGAAGCCTCAGTGAGCCCACATCCTTAAGGGCCAAGGTCAAACACTACCCAGCCACCACCCATTGGTTCCGGGAAGAGGAGGTCCAGACGTCCACCCCAGCCATGGGCCCCCAGCCACTCCCCCCTCTCCTGGCTTCCTATAAGAAAGGGATTGCAGAGATCCTGGGGCCTCTCACACTCTTGAACATGTATCCTTACTTTTACTTAATAAACCTCTTTGTCTCGGACTGCTGCGTGCTGAAATTCTTTTCACCACCAAATACTCTTTTTTTTTTTTTTTTTTTTTTTTTTTAAATTGAGAGTTGGTTTTCCAAATAGAAGCAAAAGCAGGACTTGATGGACTGGGGGGAATCTTTCTTGTCTTCTTGTCTAGCTTCTATCTAAAAGGAACTCAATTAAGACGCTGATAGGATGCATCCTGCTGGGTCTGGCAGGGCATTATCTATAGAGCAAATCTTCACTGATGATTGTGTCTCATGAGGCCGAAAGCAGAGGCGTCTCTGCAGAGAAGGGGGAAGATGGAAGGAAGCAAGCTCATAAACAAAGATGCCCTACAAGCCTTCTCGATGGCCCCCGCCAAACAGATGGTGGATTCGCAACACACACCAACATGGATCTTGCCTGTGCCTGGAGCCTGTCTCTAGTCAAACGCCATCTATCCAGAGGACAGGCCACAGTTCTGAGTGCTCTGAAGAAGCTTGAATGGGTTTCACTGTCCAGGTGTTAACAATCGAGGGGGGGGGGAGGGGCAGGTGTAGTGGCTTATAGCTGCAATCCCAGTACTTGGGAGGCTGAGGCAGGAGGATTACAAGTTCAAGGCCACCCTCAGTAGCTTAGAAAAAAATTAAAAAATAATAAAAAAAATAAGCCGGGCGTGGTGGCGCACGCTTGTAATCCCAGTACTTGGGAGGCTGAGACCGGAGGATCCAGGTTCAAGGCCAACCTCAGCTATCTAGTGAGACACTCTGCAACTTAGTGAGACCCTGTTTCAAAATAAAGAATAACAAATAGGGCTGGAGCCGGGCGTGGTGGCGCACGCTTGTAATCCCAGCATTTGGGAGGCTGAGACCGGAGGATCCGGGTTCGAGGCCAGCCTCAGCTACCTAGTGAGGCACTCCGCAACTTAGTGAGACTCGGTTTCAAAATAAAGAATAAAAAATAGGGCTAGGGGTGTAGCTCGGAGGTAGAATGCTCCTGAGTTCAATCCCCAGCACCGCAAAAAAAAAAAAAAAAAAAAATAGGGCTGGGGGTATAGCTCAGAGTAGAATGTCCCTGAGTTCAATCCCCAGTACCGCAATAAATAAATAAATAAATAAACAACAAAAAAAAGTTTTACAGATTTTCTAGGAATTTGAAAGAGATCGGCCTTGGGAAAGAGAAGTGGTTTGGGGAGCATCAGATTCTTATATTAACATTATATTTTCTACCTATTTCTTTTATTTCTTCTATCCTACCTCATTGCTACTGCCTCTCCATGGTCCGCCAAAGGAGGAGGAAGATGAAGGTGTAAATTACTCAGGGAGAGATGAAGGAGCAGCAGACAGTGTCCCCCCCTCAGACTTTGGGCCCTCCCCGCCAAAAAAGGGCCTTTCTATGTCTACCAACCACCTACTCCCATTCTACCAAGACTCTCCCAGCTCTCCGAAGCAGAGTCCTGTGTGAATTATGTTTGGGGGTCACAACCATTCATTTGGGACCCAACAGGAATTCCAGACAACCATAATATGTCATCTTCTGGCCGCTAGGCTCCCAGCCTCCCCGGAGGAGGTGGGTCTCGCCTCCGTGCACCTCGGGTCACAGGAAAAGTGCAGCTCTGGTAGTGAGGTCACAGAACGCCTGGATACATACCCGACACAGACAGTGCGAGACGGGAGACATTATTCCCGGCTGGCTGTATTTAGTGTCTCACAGCCGTTAATTACCTGGCAGACCATGATGTCATCGCCGACAGCACAAGAGAAAACAAGACATTTGCCCTAGAGAAACGGAAATCAACACGGGAGGCCAAAGTGCAGGCCTCATAAAAACAGGTTCCCTCTACTCAGCCCCCTCCACTGCAGGCTGACCTCACTTAAATAGCGCTGGAGGCGTCTGGGTCGCTGCCACTCACCTGACTGTCACAAGTCCCTGTCCTTTGTCACCTTCTCCCCTTTGAGGGCAGTATTTTTGTCCCTGCAGACGCCTGACTTTTAGCACAGGCGGAGAAATAAGACTTCCCATCTGTTCTCACCTCTAAAATATCAGGTGTAAAGAAATATTCTCTCCGGATTAAAAATGTCCTGTTTGGAACCTTGAACTTGAAGATCACGCTTCCTTTTTAATTTTTCTTCCTCCTTGCTTCCTTTCTTCTCCTTTCTTTCCTCTCCGCCCCAGCCCATCCCCACTCTCTCCTCTCTGTCTGTGTTACCCCAGCTCTCTTCTTCAGTTCGTACCCCTATGTTGCCCGGCTCCTCTCCCTTCCATGGTCAAGACCACAAGGAGACGCTTGAGATAAGAGGATCGCAGGTTTGAGGCTGGCCCCAGCAACTCAGCAAGATCCTTGGCAAGGAAGTGAGGCTGTATTTCAAAATAAAAATAAAAATAAAAATGGGATGGCAGTAGAGCTTGGAGGTAGAACACCCCTGGGTTCCATCCCCAGAACCACACACACACACACACACACACACACACACACACACACACACACACGGCAAGAAAGGCCTCCAACCTCTGAGGGATTATCCTGAGTGTCTCAGGGCTCACCCTATACCTGACTCCGTTCTCTCCTTCCCCATAACCTTATCTTCACATCATTCCAAGAGGGAGTTTGTCTCCCATCTTTCACTGTTCCTTTGCTCTCAGACCACCTGGTAAAACATTTCCTCATTACACAGAGAAAAATTATATATATATGTATATACATATATGCGCATATATGTATATACATATATATATATATATATATATATATATATTTTTTTTTTTTTTTTTTTTTTTGCAGTACTGGGGATTGAACCCAGGAGCATTCCACCTCTGAGTTACACCCCCAGTCCTATTTTTTATTCCTTATTTTGAAACAGGGCCTCACTAAGTTGCAGAAGGCCTCACTAAGTAGCTGAGGCTGGCCACAAATCTTCGATCCTCCTGTCTCAGCCTCCCAAGTACTGGAATTACAAGTGAACGTCACCACGACCAGCTGAACAATTTTTTATTTAGGGTACCATTCAGCTACTGCTCTGGTTTGAATCTGAACTGTCCCCACAAAGACTCCTGTCTCGGAGGCCTGGTCCCCAGGCCACGGTGACATTAGAGGGTGGTGGTGTAGTGGGAGGATGTCAGGTCAACGGGAGCATGTCCTTGAAGGGGGTATTGGGACTCTGCTCCTTCCTTGCTCTCTTTCTCCATGCTTTCCAACTACCACGGGGTGAGCATCCTTCTCCACCGTGTGCTCCCTCACATGGCAGACTACCTCACCACACAGCAATGGGGCCAAGTGACCATGAACTGAAACCTCTGAAGCCATGAGCCAAAATAAACCTTTCTTCTTTTTACACTGATTATCTCCGGTATTTTGTCACAGCGACAGAAAGCTGACTACATAGCTACTGCCAATGTTAAAAGACAATTTAACTACAGCATACATGACATGAAAATTCATTTATCTTTCCTCCAGCCCAGGGCTGATCTGTCAACTCCACGGACCTCAGGTTTCATCTAGTCTATGGATCTACCATCCAGCACCTGGCTGCCATCTCAAGACAAGAAGGCTACTCCAGCTGCCACCACTGCCTCCACATTCCAGCCAGAGAAAGTGAGGAGGCAGAGGGAAGGCTTGGTCCAGCCTTTCTAAGGGCTTGACTTCTGCTTAGATATTGCATTGGCCAGAACATAGTTCTGTCATCAGACCTAGCTGCAAGGGAGGCTGGTAAATGTGGTTTTTAACCTCCCAGCCAAATGCCCAGCTAAAACTTCTGTTGATATAAAATAAGAGGGGATAACTGGAAATATTTTCCATTGGGAAATAATGTCTCCTCTTCCTCAAAATCACAGGGCAAGAGAAACAGTAGTTATCCTTCCCCTGTCCTCCTAGCAAGAACAGGTTGCATTTTAGAGGATCACTCGAGGAATCCTATGATGAATAGAATTTATGACAGAATAGCAATGGTGGTGATGTGAAGAAGATGATGATGACAATAAGTCATGGCTAATGCCATATGTCATTTTCTAAAGGAAAGACACCCTTCTAAGCCTTTTAATTAAGCCATGTAATATTAACACAATTTATCCTTACAACAACCCTATGGAGTATTCATTGGCACTCCTATTGTACAGATGAAGTAACAGACACAGAGAGGTCATAGTGACTAAAGCCACCCAGCTGGTAATGACCCAATCCAGATCTAAACCCAGGTGACCTGGCTCTAGAAAGAAACAATGTAAATGGGTGTTCTTCCTGTGCAGTATCCGAGGAATGTGTTGTACCCTGAAGCCTGATCTCCTGGGGCCCAACGTTATGCTCTGGGGTGACAGCGAGGGATTTCCATGTTTTATTTTATATGAATGTGCAGTGTGGCCGTCTAGGTCATGTCCAAGACCCCCTCCTGAGAAGCCTAGATTCTCTTGTGAATCCCACCCAGTTCTCTGCTCCTGCTCTGCAGAAACTCTCCCTCATCCGTCTTGGGAAGCAAACGCCCTCTCTGGATGGTTCTAGGTCTGGTGGAAAGCGACATGACCAGACATCAGCCCAGTAGTTCCCAAACTTGTCTCCGTGTCAGAATGTCAGAGTCCCCTCACAAGTCCATGAGAATGTAAACTCCCAAGCCCCGTCCCAGGGAATCCCGTATCACAGACTCTGGGGAAAGCTCTATTTTTGCCCAGGGCACCTGACTTCCCCAATTTCTTTTTTTTTTTTTTTTTTTTTTTTTTTTTTTTTTTTTGCGGTACTGGGGAATGAACCCAGGGGCATTCTACCTCCGAGCTACACCCCCAGCCCCTTTTTATTCTTTATTTTGAAACCGAGTCTCACTGAGTTGCGGAGTGCCTCACTAGGTAGCTGAGGCTGGCCGCGAACCTGGATCCTCCGGTCTCAGCCTCCCGAATGCTGTGATTACAAGCGTGCGCCACCACGCCCGGCTTGACTTCCCCAATTTCTAAGGAAGCCCATGTGAAGTCTGGGTAGGAGCCCAGACAAGTCTGGTGTTTGCATCTCCTCTTCACTGTCCCCACCCAGTGGACACAGCCTATATTAGGAGCTCACAGCGTGCCGTGTCTAATGACGGCAGCTCGATTGCTGGGGCACCAACGGTGAGCCGGGCTCCAAGAAGGATTATGGATTATCTCATTTAATCTGTACAAAAGCCCTGAAGGCTGGGTGCAATTCCTTCCCCCCTTACACACACACACACACACACACACACACACACACACACACACGGAAGGAAAGACTCCAAAAGTACGTGCCCCAGGACATGAACTATAGTAGGATGTGCTAGCGAGACTCCTGAGGTGCAGCTGGGCTGTGGGTGGGGGGCACCTCCTCAACTCTGCTTGGATCCCTTAGTGCTTCTTGTGCTTTTATTTCTTAGTCTTTATGCCCAGCTGCCCCCTATTTTGAACATGAGAAAAATGAGACCCAAAGAACTCAAGAAAGAAGCCGGGCATGATGGTGCACGCCTGTAATCCCAGCACTTGGGAGGCTGACGCGGGAGGATCATAGGTTCGAGGCCAGCCTCGGCAACTTAGTGAGGCCCTCAGCAACTTACTGAGACCCTGTTTCAAAATTTTAAAAGTATATAGGGCTGGGGGTGTCGCTCAGAGGTAGAATGCACCTGGATTCAATCCCCAGTACCAGAAAAAAAAAAATTCTCAGGAAGGTGGTGTAAGTCACATCTATTTTTTTATTATTATCATTATTATTATTATTATTATTATTATTATTATTATTATTATTTGTTACAGACAATGATTAATTACCCATGTTTTGTTAAAACCAGCCATGCGTTGTGTGCTGACAGTACAGACCTAGGAAACAATAACCCGGATCTAGATGCCTATGACGCTTGTACTGAGCTATGATTGAGGAGCTTCGGTACAGTCAGTAGATTAAGACAATAGGTCTTGTAGGGGCTACAAAACCTCATGTAATGTTCTGTATGTTATGTTGCCATTGTATCAGCTAACGTTCCCACGTTACTTCTCTTGTATGAGCTAACTTT
>PVLC010034151.1:0-16844 GCA_004027655.1 Graphiurus murinus
TAGTAGTAGTAGTAGTAGTAGTATTTTTATTGGTGCATTGTAGTCACACATCTTTGTTAGGTACAAGTTGGTATAGGCATATGTGCACACATTTCTCATTTAACCCTTCCCCAATTCCCACCCCACTCCCTCTCCCTCCCTCCTTCTCAGGTTCAGTTTAGTGATTGACTTTGATATGTTTGTGAAAGTACATCATGTGCATTAGGGTGCCCCCCCATCACCTTCAGTTAAGTCACCTTCTTTGCTCATCTAAGATTTCTCCTTCAGTAAGTTTTTAAAATATATTTTGGTATGTGGTTTGCTCTTAAATTACTACTACTACTACTACTACTACTACTACTACTGACAGTTATTCTTTCAAAGAGGTGCTTAACTTGGCACATGGATTTGTTGATTGGATGTGTTGACACTAAGATACCCCATCCCAAAGCTTATTATAAAGAGATAACTCCTCATTAAAAGACCCACATAATAAAGAAAGAGAAATCCATCACAATGGATGCACAAATAACATAGTAACTCGGAAAACATGAGGACACAGCCAATGAGACACTTCCGAAAGTCCATAATACCCACAGACATCAAAGTGGCTAGACCAAGAATTCAAGTAATCAATGAATTAAATTATCTAAGGAATGAACTAAGAGAGAAAATACAAGATGTAAAAAAGCATTAAAGAGATAGAGTAGAGGGCTCACTGAGTACTGTGTGCACGTATGCTTCTATCACTCTGAACTTCATCATGAAGTATGATTACAATGCACCAATAAGAAATAAATAAATAAGTAAAAAGAGATTCTGAAAAATAACCAAACAGAAATCTGGTGTGCATATGTGAATGTATCACTACGAATTTCACTATGATGTATAATTACAATGCACCATTAAAAGATTAATATAAAAATTTCTCTTGGAATTCTCTCATTTATTTGCTTAACAAATTCTTTTTCAGCATACAGAGCAGGGTTAAACTTCCACTTAAACCATATTTAAATGGTGAGTGTCTTTCTTATACAATAGATCTGGATAAGTAATTGGAAACCAGAGCATCTGCTACAAATTTTGACTCATCTAACTTAGTTAATATAAAATTTCCCACTTAAATCAACCTGATTCTTTTGTACAACTTTACTACATGGATCATTTTTCATACCAGGACTTAATAACATGATTGTTTATAAAAATATGAGTGATATGGAGATTAGAGTATAATTTCAAAAGGATTTGGCTGATTCACCTTAAGCTCTAGGATGGTTATATATATTTTTTTCTGGACAAGGTTGGTGAAAATCCATTTTGCACGAATTGCTGAAAATCTATAGTCAAAGCTCTGTGGGATTGGTTACAGACGCCAGAACTAATGTACTTTATTACCTTATTCTTTCCCTTAAGTCACACTCCTGAGACTATCTGCCTCTGTAAGACATACAGCTTCCCAACCACATATATTAATTTTTAGGTCATACCTAGTACTGAGTTCTGTTCAGCTGGGGATCATTCTTTCAACTCAGGTTGCCTGGTTTTAACATTACTTAGGGATATAAAAATATTATTTAAACAGCCATTCAGGTACCTGCTCTCCTGCATTCCATTAACACCTTCTAATACAGGGTAAGCATTGTAAAGGTTATATTCTTGAACAGGGTAGGATGTCTTTGAAAAATTACTAGATTGCTCCCAGAAGAATGCTATAATGCAAATGAATAAGTCATAGAAGAACTAAAAACAGGGTAGTGTCCACTTTTCAGAAATATAGTGCACTATAACATTAAAATACTTCTTATTTGCTTGAGGAAGGGAACTGTTCAAATAACTATTATATCTATATACGAAGACATCACTACTGATCTCACTAGCATGTACAGGGAGAGAAGAAGGGGGAGCAGAGTGGGATCCAGAGGGAAATAAACCAAGTGATATATGCATGTATGAGTGCATCGCTTTGAATCTCACTATGATATATAATTATAATTCACCAGGAAAGGTATTTTAAAATTTTCTTATTTAGTGTTCAACTGCTTACTTCTCCTTCTGGCTACAGTGGAGGGAGGGGGAAGAGCTGTGAGGAGAAAATAAGAATCATTACTCAAATGTACTAAAATAAATATTTTGAATTATTTTAAAATAGTTATAAAATTATAGCAGTTAGCAAGAGTCCAGGCATACCATGCCTAGAATAAATCTAATGGAGCTGTAAAAATTATAAATGTAATTTATAATAATGTTTTAAATGTATCTATAATACAAAATTTAGAAAAGTTGAGAACTAAGCATCTAAAAGGGTTCTTTAGAAGATGAATTATGAGAGTTCCAGTATCTACTCCAAAAGGAGGAGGGAAGATTTAGCAGGTAAAATGTTTTGAGGTAACAGATATTTTTTAAATTAAGGATATATAGTCATATACCCTGAAATTCTTTTTTTCAATCCAATTATATTGCTCAATAAAGAATAATGAAATGGGTACATTAATAGACAGTGAGGTCTTCTGCCAGCCACAGTAACCAGTGCTGGGAAGTTAAATCCACTTCTTTCTGCATCAGGTAGATAAGAGGATTATCTCACTATCCAACAGTAGGGTATAAGGTTAAGAAAAATCCATTAAGTTGAAGGAAAAATATAAAACAATGAATGCTTTGTGTTGATGACTTTGAAAGTCCATTAGTTGATAATAGAATGCAAATGTGAACCCTACTAAATAGCACTTAGGAAAGCAAAATAATTCCCTGCTAGTTGCAAATATAAATAAATATAGTTAATGTCCCAAAGACCATAAATCAAAACATAGCCAAAAGATTACTGTCTGGTATACACTAAACATTTTCTCACTGGCAAAAAAACACTGATTCAGTCAAAATACAAAAGGCATATTTTAAAATATAATCTCAGAAAACATCTTTCAAATTGTTTTAAATATGCTTCTTTTTTGGGATTTTTTTTTTTTTTTGCCACTGAGAAAATGTTCAGTGTACACTTTGTTAAAATTGTGTTTTGAGAAAATTAATTCTGCCCCAAACTTGAAAGATTGATGGTGTACAAAATAAAAATCCCTTGCAGGCCGACACTATGGTTTTCAAATCCCCCAAATGCCATATGTTGGTAACTAAATTTAGTAAAATTCTTCCCCATTTAAAAATAAGCAGAGCACATTACTATATCTTCTTACATTTATGCATAGTATACCAAAACCATTGACATGTTGAATTTCTAAGTATACCACAACTAATTGAGATCAAAATGGAAGAAACATACTCCCCAGAGAATATAACATTTAAATATAAATATATATATAAATTTTAATTTATTAAACTAAATAGATACTAATAATCTCTATATCTGCCTATTTGTATTCAAATCTAAGATAAATATACCCAACTTAGTACCTAGTCCAATTTAATTCTGACATGGAATAAAAGAAACAAAATATCACTATGTCTCTATGGAAGCTATAGTTATATTCAAATAAAAACAATAGGGATTGTACTTGGCACACCCATAATACAGGCTTATAAAGTTAGGAATGCAAATGGACTAAATCATCTTCATTGAAGGTAACTTGGGCAGAAGTAACAATGTGTAATGTATTGCGAAAAATAAGGAGGCAAACAAAAGGGGCTACAGAATTAATTTTCAGGATAAAATACCATCCAAGAGTCTATCTTAAAAAGGAAATACATAAAAGTCTCAAAAGGATAACTAGGTTTCAAAAATGTTCCTTAAGGCCGTATTCAGTGATCCTAGGCTCTATTTAAACTTTACTTCACCAGCGAGAAAAGAAGTTCATGGGGAGAGATACTGCACAGTGAAATGTAGCAAAGCATTGTTCAAAGGTATTGTCTACTCATTTCTGTCACTGATTTTGGATCCATCCCTAATGGTAACTAAAAGCTTTTTGAAATGAAAACATTCAAGAGCTGTTAAAAGAAACATGTGCAGAGAGCTGTACAGCCCTCAAAATAACAGGCAAGGGTGGGTGAGGGAAGGGTCGTCACATTTCCACAGGACTGGCAGAAAGTAGATTTTTTTTTTCCTACATTACTAAAATTACATTAGTCTTCAAAAACTAAAAAGTTCAGCAATAACTCTTTCATCTGGTGCAATTTATTCCATTTAGAAAAGCAAGATAATAGATTGATATGTAATTTGAAAAAGAGGGGTAGGTATATTTTTAATGTCAACTTGCAAAAGTCTTTATGCTTATTATTATTTATTAGTCTTTAGAATTATGAGATCTGTTTTAATTTTGGCTAAATAAGCATAATTTGAAGGATGGGGGGGGGTACTGGGGATTGAGCCCAGAGGCATTCTACCTCTGAACTACATCCCCAACCCTTTATTTATTTATTTATTTATTTATTTTTTAAACAGACCAGCCTCAAACCTGCGATCCTCCTATCTCAGCCTCCCAAGAACTGTGATTTCAGGTGTGCTCTACCATACTTGGCTTCAAATGATTTTTTTAAACAAAATCTTGGGTTCCACCTGACCTATATAAAACTGGTCAAGAATCCATGCATTCAAATTTATTTGCAGCCAATCACAACCTCAGTCCTGCAGGACTGTATTAAAACCTAGAAATCGATCTGCAGCCAAAGAACTAAATATTTATAGAGGAAAATCATGTAAACACGTGGATTTATTTTACTTTAAACTCATGATTGCCACCTCAAATGGACACAACACTGCCTAGAAATTCTGCTGCATTTTTCTGAATGTGCACTTCCATCTCAGATAACTGTTTCCTACCTGTTCCTCTCTCCTTCCACTAGCCCAGCACATAGCACCCTGACCCCAATCTCAGCTGATAGCCTCATCCATAGTTTATTGGCAAAACAAAAGCCTCTAGATAACAGATTCATATTCATTTCTGTCTCTGTCTCTCTGTCTCTCTGTCTCTGTCTCTGTCTCTCTCTCTGTATATACATATATATATATATATCATCATATATATATATATATCATCATCATCATCATCATCATCATCATCATCATCATCATGTTGTAAACCTCAAGGAACCAGCACCTGTTCCCAGTTTCTCTTTCTCCCTTTCTCAGGGGGAGATACCCTTCTTCTAATCAATGTTAAATTGCTCACAAATGTTTCTGACCTTCAGCAAAGCATAAAAGACCCATACATGGGGAGAACTTGAAAGGATTGCCAGAAATGACCTCCCTTCTCTCCACCACATAACAATAAGACCTGTTTTCAAATATAGCTGGTTCTTCCCCCAGAACATGAGCTCCATGGGAACAGAGATTAAGCCTTGTCCACAGTGGTTCTCTAACACATAGACCAGTGCTCATAGACAGATGTGCAATAAGATTTCTGGAATCTCTGTTGAAAATTACATCATTTATTACATCTTCCCCCTTCTGTCACCACTATCCCCAGGCATCACTAAGTAGCATGACCCTCACTGCATCCAGGGAAAGTTAATTACTACATCTTTGGGGTTCCTATAATGTTTTTATCCCTTCTACAACACAGGAAGGACATTTAATATGAAACCTCCCTTGTTCTGACTCATTCCACATTGTAAGACAAAATTAAAACACTGACTTATCTGCTGCTTATTGGATTCTAAATCAATGCCTGAATGAGTTCAATAAAAGATTCTTTAACTGAGTGGAGGGGAAAGTCCAAACTTTTACCAATTAATTTCCAACTTATCTTCTACTTTTCCACAGGAAATATGTTAAGATAAAATATCTATTTAAATGTCATTTGCAAGCCGGGCATGGTGACACGTGGCTGTAATTCCAGTACCTGGAAGCAGGCTGAGACAGGAGGATCGCAGGTTCCAGGAGACCCTCAGCAACTTAGTGAGACTCCCAGCAACCTACTCAGACCCTGTTTCAAAACAAAAAATAAAAACAAGGGCTGGAGTATAGCTCAGAGGTAGAATGCCTCTGAGTTCAAGCTCCAGTACCATAATAAATAAATAAATAAATATAAATGTCATTTGCAGGAAACTCACTGGAACTAGAGACTATTCTTAGTGAGATTATCCAGTCTCATAAAGTCAAGAGTCATACATTTTCTCTCATATCTGGAAGTTAGGGGAAAAAAGGACTTCAGATAAATGCGGAGAGAGACCAAGAGAATAGTGGAAGAGAGCTGAAGGAGAGGAAAAGGGGAGGGGGGGGGCCTTGGTGAGGGAAGCAATTTAAATAATTCCATTTGCATATATGAATTATCACTACTAATCTCATGAGCATGGGGGGGGGGGACTGGGATCTGGAGGGAATCACACCCAGGGTGCATATGTATGTTTGTATCACTTGGAACCTCACTACGATGTATAATTACAATGCATCAATAAAAGTGTATTTTAGCTGGGCATGGTGGTAAACACCTGTAATCCCAATACTTGAAAGGCTAAAACAGAAAGATCGTAGGTTCAAAGCCAGCCTCAGCAACTTAGCAAGGCTCTCGGCAACCTAGCAAGATCCTGTTTCCAAATAAAACAGGGCTGGGAGTGTAGCTCTGAGATACAGTGCCTCTGGGTTCAATCCCCAGCACCACACAAACACACAAAAAACGTACTTTAAAAAATAAAAATAAACAAAAATCCCTTTTCTTTATTGGCAATCATTTAAACATGAAATAGTCAAGTAAAATACCACTTTAATTTGATGAAAAGGTGGTCTAAGTCTGTGTAATGAGAAAACTAAAACCCCTCGGGGGTTGTTTTCCCCCAGGTATAGACAGCCTTCTTCTCTATCTCACCAACACCAAAAAGTGCTTTTATTTTCCAGTAAAACACATCCATAGATTTCAAGATTTTTGTTATTATGAAGGTAGCTGACCATTTCATTTTGACTATTAGTAAAAGTTTTTGTTTGTTTTTGTTTATGAGACAGGGGAACTCATGATTGCCCAGGTTGGCCTTGAACTCCTGGGCTCAAGTATTCTCCTATATCAGCCCCTCAAGTAACTGGAATTACAGGCACATACCACCACACCCAGCCAGAATAAAGTTTTAACAAATTATTATACCAAATGAAACATGGGGAGGGGGATGTTATTAATAAGAACAAACAGATGTTTCTTCCGGAAAAAATATATACTGTTCAGAGCTAAACAAAAGCCACTTTAAAAAAAAAAAACAAAAAAACTCCCTTGGAATACAATAGCTGCTTTTTACTCTGTAGATTTAGAGTCTTACAAGATAATGATTATCCAATAAAAACAGCTAATTTTCTTTTCTTTTTTTCTTGGATCTTGTACTTTCTAAGAGAGATTATATTTGCAATGTGGAAAATGAAGGCCTTTGAAGAATTTTACATACTAACTCTAGTAAACTTAAAAACTAAACAAATATAAGCAATTTGGAGTCTCTGATTAATCATGAAGGGAATAAATAATGAAGAAAGAAATTCAATATTAATCTGGAAACTAGAGAGAGAGGGGGGAAAAAAAAGAGAAAACTCATGAAAATAGAAGGGAGACCAATAGGGTAAAGGAAGGACATTCAGAAAGGAGAAGGGGAGGTACTAGGGAATTAAATTGATCAAATCATGTCATATGCATACACGAATATGTTTCAACGAATCTCACTAATATGTATAACTATTATGCACCAACAAAAATCATTTTAAATATTGCCACTTATTGATGATTACCTCTTTGTATATTTGTAAGAAAACAAATTAATGAAATGCATTACTGGGATAAAAAACTCTATACTAATCACCTCTGTCGATGTGTTAGTCCATGTTTTCTCACAGTGAAAATGGTAAACCAACTATAATGAAAACTAAAATAAGATAAACATCTGTGTTATTGGAAGTTCAGCCTGCCTAATTTCCGGTAAAGTTATTACATATGGCAGAATAGCATAGTCAAGACTTGGAAAGACTAACAATTTATGCACTTTAATCTACAGGAAGCAGTTTAATAGTGATAAGAAAAGTTTCTAAATAAAGTTGTTATGCTTTCAATGTTTTTTGCATGAATGACTACAAACTTTTTTAGTTCATTAACTCTGGCATTCACAAATAAAAACTACTGGGATTCACAGAGGCAATAATTATATTAAGCTACCTTGTTTCAGTTTATTCCAAGTGAGTATAAATATTCATAGGAAAAGCTTTATAAAGTAAATACTTTCAAAATTAAGCTCAAAGACAAAATGGTCAGATAAATCACACTATCAAAGTGAATGAAAAACAAATTCTCTAATTTTTAAAAATTATATAGTCCCTCTCATTTTCAGCTGTTCTACATCTAATTGTTCTCATATTTTCTTAGAGGTACAATATTGAACTTCAGAGTCAATCATTGGCAGTGTTTAGGATGCCTTTCAAGTTGATGTCCAAGACCACAACTGACAAAAAGCAAGTACTTTGCTGCTTCACAGCAGGATGCAGATTCCTTTTTCTAAGCAAAATTCCAGACATTCCATGAGTTTCCTATAAAAATAGAAGATGCCCATTTTAAAGTAGGACCACATACCAGCACAAAATAGCCAAGAAATGCACTTCTTACAAGGAGATGTGTATTTGGTCTTGAAAGCAAACTCTAAATTAGAGTTCCATTTTTTAGTTCCATCCTTAATTGCCCTGCTGTCCATCACTACCACAAGACACCGAAAGCCACAATGACTTTTCAGTTCAAGGAAATACAATAGATTGGGAGAGACTGTAGGAAAAAACACAAAGTGGTTAACTCACCCCCTAGAAATCTGATTTGAATAATACTATTAAAGATTATAATTTCTCACAATTCAATGATTTTATTAAGGAAAGTAATTTGATAAATAAAAATACTATGATTTTTTAATATGACATGACAGCATACACTAAAATGTTATGAGTACAAAATTTAAACAAAGATAAGAATTGAATTTTTTTTCAGTGTAGATATCAGAGTAAAGGCTTAGTTCCAAGTCATTGTGGTAGCTCATGTATTGCTTACTGTGAGCAGGACTTGCATGAGTCTGTGTCCATCCTTAGATAGTCCTGGGACTGAGATGGGAAGCATAAGCTGGTCAGGAGAGGATCCTGTGATGCTTCTAAATTTTTCATTAAAAATAATTCATTCAGCCCTACTATGTGCCATAACTGTGCTTGCAACGGAGAGGTGAAACAGAACTAGTCACTGCTCTGTTGGAGGAGCTAGTGAGACAGGATGAAGGGCAGGTGTGGAGGGTTTGAGTAATGTAAACAGGAAGGGATGAGGTTTGGCAGCGCCAAGCAACAGTCAGTGTCAAGTATTTAGGGCTTTATTAAAGTGATGGGAAGCAGGGAATAACATTATCAGAACTTCTGTAGGATGAAGAATGGGAGGTTGAAGCTGGGCCTACAGTTGATAAGTGGAAAACAGTTGCCAGCCAATTGCATTAAGCCTAGGAATATAATGGTAACCTAAACCAAGATGGTGGCAATGGACAAAGAGAAGTGAGCAATTGATCTCAGAGCTAGTACCCCCCCCTCCAAAAATCATTATTTAAACCCAGGGAACCCAGGGACATTCTCCTCCGACTTATACCTCCAGCCCTTTTTATACTTTGTTTTGAAACAGGGTCTCACTAAGTTGCTGAGGCTGGTCTCAAACCTGAGATCCTCCTGTCCTAGCCTCCCAAGTATTGGAATTACAGACAGATATGCACCACCACACCTGGCTTGATGATCTTCTAATGAACCATACCATTGAAGTTCAGAAAAGATCTGGTCCATAATAAGCATCCCATGAGTTTCTGACTCGGCGATCTTTTCATTCCATGCTTCTTCACCACCTCTTTTTCAAGGTCCCCTGCCCATACCTATTTGGAGTGTACCCACATTGCAGAAGCAACTTCTCCAGAAAAATCTGTCAATTCATTTCCTATATATCATCACTCAAGCAATAAAAGAGACACAAAGGAAAAACACTGGGGAGAAAAGTTCTCTCTGCCTTTAAGTTCAAGTCTTCATTTCTATACCAATATTTTACAATCTGAGTTGTAGGTATTTAAGAAAAGTAGCCTATATTGAATTTCCTGCCAGGAACACCAGGCATCATATTACGTTTTTTGTTTGTTTGTCTGTTTGTTTGTTTGTTTTTTGGTACTGAGGATTGAACCCAGGGGCATTCTATCTCTGAGCCACACTCCCAGTCCTATTTTTTTTTTTTTTTATTCTTTATTTTGAAACAGGGTCTCACTAAGTTGTGGAAGACCTCACTAATTAGCTGAGGCTGGCTGCAAACCCGTATCCTCTGGTCTCAGCCTCCCAAGTACTGGGATTATAAGCGTGTGCCACCACGTCCAGCCATATTACATACTTTTAGCAACACTGCTTAATCATCAACTTCATTCCTTTTATTGACAGATCAGAACCCGAAGGTGTGACTTGCTTTGTCACGGAGCCAGAGGATGTGAGCTGAGAGTCCAGGTCAACTGGATCTAAACTCACGCCTTTTCTTATTTCTCACCAGTTCTTGAGGAGATACAACTCCCTCCTCACTCTCTTTTCCCCTACATACATTGACCGACCACCCATTTAAAAATAATAGATGTGTTCCTTATCACATGATGTCAGCTCGCCAGAGGCTAGGAGTAGGACATGAGTTACTCTTTCTAGCTTTGCTCAGAATTAACCATGATATTTTAAGCAAACCCTTTTGCCTCTATTATTTCATTGATCAGATAAACATCAGGATATAAATATAAAAATATTATATAAAAACAAAAATTACATTTCAAAAATAGCAATACAGCATGGATTCTCATAATAGGTTGCTTTGGGGTATCTTTCAAAGGACTTTTAATTCTAGTTCTACAGAGCACAAAATTTCCACTATATCTTGAAAAAAACTAAAATATAAAAAAGAATAACATCAACAGAGTTATTTTTATAGGTACACAGGATGTGAGAGAATACTGTGAGCAGGACTCACAGTAACTAAAGTATTTTCAATCTAGTTTTCAATGTACTACACAAAGTTGGTTGTATAACTGTTTGCATCAATAAATTCACAATAAGCATTTTTGCTGGCAAAGCAGTCGCATGTATATAAAACCTACACGGGATAGTAGATCTACTCATGAATAGCTGCCAAACCTTTAGAATCACTAAATTTAGTTCTCATATTAAAGTGGAATCATGTTCATTCCAGGAAAGTCTTTTTTTCCAATCCCCCTAAAAAACAGAAATTAACATTTTTCCCCATTTGCTTATAGTCAATGCCACAATTTTACTTTTATCTAAATCTGGAGGTAACATTAAAAGACTGGAATTTTAAACCATCAAGGTAAGGATCATTTTTAAAACACTGTCTGAATAGCCATGATATGAAGGGAAATGTTCACTCTCAACCCCTAAATAATATGACCACTGAATTAGATATACAGAGCAGCCAAATGTTTCCTTCAAGCAACAGTCTGCATTCACTCATTCAAACACTTTATTAGGTGCCTACTAAGTGCCAATCAGTGTTTGAGTGAGAAGATCTGTTCCAATAGCAATTACCTTGTTTGGTGAACAGAAACAGAAAGTCAGGAAACAAACTTCCAAATGAGAACAAATAGCAAATGGCAAAATCATACTCCCACAAATTTGAAATAAACAGAAAGAATCATGTGTTAGGTATAAATCAAAGATTCATCGGTATTACTTTCTAAATGGTGCCCAAAAGAATACTGAAGAAAGGTCGGCCTAGGATTTGACCAGCTTCTTTCAGTGACAGCAATAGTTGTCAGCTTTTGGTCAACTTCTCTATTTCAAAGACTGTTTAAAAGGAAAGTCCAATAGGGCTGCCATGTTATACTGCCTGTTCTTCATCATCACTAGAAACTTCAATTCACTATAAATACCAACTGCTTCAGGATGTCAGGATGCCACAGAAGCTCTGGATAGTCACAAACTTCTAAATATGCAACATTTTTACAAATAGAATCTGGGAAGTATGGTATTTTTCATTTTAGAATTCAATCATAGTCTTCACAGAATTTGAAACCAAACCAAATATATACTACTCAAGCCAAAGAGAGGGGGGAAAAAAAACCAAAACCTTGAAAAACAGAAGGAAAAAAAAAAGTCACCTCCTGCAGAGAAATAAAAGTGTTGAAATAAATCAGGTTTATTCTTGTTTTTATTAATGTTTAATCATTTACAGGACATACTTCATTTGCAATGAAAATACTTGTTCATCAAGTTGAAAGATGAAGGATAATTGCTTTTCAAGCATTTTATATTAACTGGATTAAGGTAGCAAAAGGGTAAAACATAAAATTTAGCAATTCTTTAAAATGTCTATGTCATTTTTTTATATGCTAGAGAAGGAAAGAATTTTCAACAGACAATTTTTATTCTCTTATCATTAAATACTTGGTAAAAATAGAAAAGTAAATTATCTTTTTAAGTTGAATTTCTTTTTTTAAAAAAAACCAACTGTCTGCGAGATGAAGGAATTAGGGATTCGTTCTATAAAAACTGTTTTAATGTTTAACTTGGTTGTGTTTTAAAGAATCCAAAGGCTCCTGCAGACTGTTTTCATTCTCTGCTACTGCCCCACTCCTGGGCACAACCGCCAAATTTTAGTGCCACCCCCATAAAAGCCAAGGGAGAAAGTTTATTTTTCCCAAGGTTCAACAGAGATCTCTTGTGCTTACTGTGAAGGCAGTGGATTCCTGCATTAATGCATATTTTTATTAAGCTCTCACTTTATTTCAGCATGCTACAGATATTTTCCAAAGGCTTTTATAAATCTTGTTTTCTGACTTAAAAATCCAAAATAGTTGAGAATGCCACATATCTAAATATTCCTTATCCAAAATGAATAATGCAAAACTCTTTCAAATCTATCATTCCCAGCATTAAATCACTTTAGACTTAATTTTCAGTGGAAAATGAGCAAATAGCCCCCAAAGTTTCCAGAGTTTTCCCTTGCCCTGGCAGGTAGTAGCTTTCCAAAACAACATGAAGAACCTAATTGGATCTACTTTCCACCGGGTCCCTCCAGATACAGGCTCCACATACTTTTCTGCATCCACAAAATATGAGGAGATAGACTCTCCAGGAAAGAACATCTGCATAAGTAATGGTTATAATCATGGGTTTGGAAGTCAAGACCAGGGAGTGCTTCTTGGTATTGCCAATTACTAATTGTATAACACTGGGTTAGGTACTGAACCTCTCCAAGCCTTAGTTTCCTCATAACAACATGCAGATCTGCTTTAGGGAGTTGGGTGAAACTCCAATGAGATGTTGAAGGTGAGGCACCCCACAGTGGCTGCCACAGAGGTGCCCCATGCAGAGGTGATTGCTGTGGTCATTATTATTCTCAGCACCTTGATATTCCCAAAGACATCCACTTGCTGGCTGTGCTTAGGAAGGGCTAGGAGTGCCTGTCTCTCCCTTCTCTCCAAGAATCAGTATAGACAGAATGAAAAAGTCATTGGTTGAGAAGTAAGAAGAAAGAATATGTTAGCACTGTTTTTCTTTTTAATACTTAAGACATAAGCAATTGACTCCTTTAGCACACACAAGGGAAAAATCTCGATCAGGAGTTTAAAACTAAATCCAGTATACTTGGAGATGAAAAAGTAATTATATCTAATGGTGATATGATTATAATAATAATAATAATAGATACAATTTAACACAACAACCTCAGAGAAAATTTCCTACAAATTTCTCAGATAACTGATGGTCAGAGTGGTTATTAAAATTTCTAAAGACCTCATGGCTGTTAAGGAGAAGAGACAAGGTTGAAATTCAAGCCTGTTTCAGTCTAAATTCTCATAATCACTATAATTCATTTCCAAGCATCCTTTCTGCATGCTACAAACCTCTTGCAACAGTGCTACATGATGGGATGAGGTGAATGGAATGCAGAGGGTGGAAATTCATGGCACATTCAATACAAAGCTGTCTGCCTGAAGGAACCAAGAGAAAGGTCCAGAACATTCTGCACAAAGTGTCAACCAAGCATGAGGGCCATTGATCATGAGGCAATTTTAGGACTAAACAACTGAGAACATGGGATAATCATGGAACTTCTCACTCCTATGAAGTGCAAACTATTAATGCACATGTGAATAGTGACATCAAGTCTCACAACCAAAAACTGCCCCAAAGGTCTCTCAAATTAAAGAGGAGCTTAACCAATAACAATGAAAAAGAAAATGAGCATAATTAGGCTCTTTTCACTTACCTAAAACATATACAACAGTTACATAAAAGCAAGTATGAAATATTTTTTAAACCACAGAATTTTGTTCATAACACACAGGCTTATCTCTCTTTAATGGTACATGCATGAACCACTCTTGCACTTAATCAATTATGTTCTGTGCATATATAGTTTAGATAATATAATACAACCTCATGACTAATCACAGACACAATAATGAGAACACTAACAATTTACAATGACCAAGTATGTCCTCCATCCTGTCTGCATTAACTACTATCTTTGAATCATGTATGTGTCGTTGATTTGGGGGGTGTGTACTGCTGAGGACTGAACCCAGGGGCATTCTACCTCTGAGCTCTACCCCCAGCCCTATATTTTTAATTTTTAAATAAGGACTGACTAAGTTGCTGAGGGCCTTGCTAAGTTGCTGAGGTTGGCCTAGAACCAGCAATTCTCCCGTCTCAGCCTCCAAGGTACGGTGATTATAGGCATGTACCACCATGTCTAGCTTGGTTTGGTTCTCAATATATATTTAAAAGATATGACTCATAAGAGCATCAAAAATTACAAGTAACCATAAAGATATATTTTTAAAGAGACACAAGGTTCAAACAGGAGAAATTTTAAAACTACTAGGGGAAATTTAAAAACTACTAGGAGACATTAAGTAAATTGAAAGGTACATCAGATTTATAATTAGGAAGGCCTAATAAAATAAAGATGGCATTCTCTCCAAACTGACCTAAAATTTAACATAATTCTAATCAAAATCCAATTAATTCTAATAAAAATATGCATGTAACTTGAAAAGTTGATTTAAAAATTCACATGGAAGAACAAAAAAGAGATGCTTCTGAAAAAGAAGAGAAAGGAAAGAAGCTGTATCCTATCAGACATCAAGATAAAGTTAATTAATTAAGGTAAAATAATTCTGGACAGGGACAAACATATTGACCTATTAAATAGAAGAGAGTCCAGGAAAAAAAAATCTCACATGTCTATATGATTTTACCATATGAGAGAGGCAGTGAATTTCTATGATAAATTTGAAAACTGAACCTCTATTCCACTTCATACTATGATGAGTTCCAGATGGATCAAGGATTTAAAATATCAGAAGCAAAAGTTTAAAAATATTTAGTGGAAAATGCTTTTTAATTCTTTCTAATCTTGATATGATTTTTTAAAAGTACTCAATATAAAATAAAATATTGATAAACTTTACTCTTTTAAAAGCAAAACATTTTATCATCAAAAGTCCCCTTAGAAAAAATGAAAACACAAGTTACAAAATCAAAAAGAATTTCTCCCATTCATATAATCACAAAAGGATTAGTATAAAAATATAGAAAGAGCTCCTATAATAATAAGAAAAGCTCAATCAATTTTAAAAACTGGACAAAGTACATGAAAAGGTACTTTTTAAAGGGGAGAAAACGCCGGGCGTGGTGGTGCACGCTTGTAATCCCAGCATTCGGGAGGCTGAGACTGGAGGATCCGGGTTCGTGGCCAGCCTCAGCTACCTAGTGAGGCACTCCGTAACTTTGTGAGACCCGGTTTCAAAATAAAGAATAAAAAATAGGGCTGGGGGTGTAGCTCGGAGGTAGAACGCCCCTGAGTTCAATCCCCAGTACCGCAAAAAAAAATAAATAAATAAAATAAAAATAAAAATAAAGGGGAGAAAACATATGGCAATAAGAATTTGGAAAAAATAACCTCATTAGTGTCCACAGAAATGCAAATGCAGACCATCATACACCCACATAATTGGCAAAAATTTAAATCTGATAATACCAAGTGTTTAGAGAGAATATGGATAAACAAAAGGAATATAAACTAATATAACTACTTGGAAAAGTAATATTAAATTAACTTGCAACATTCAGATCCTCTATAACCTAGCAATTCCACTCCTAAGTAAAAACTAGAGGAACTCTTATACACTATAGCAGGTAACATAGACAAGCATGTTCACAGCTACAGTATCCATGACAGCAAAGACGTGGAAATAATCCAAATGTCTGTTAAGGAAAGTGTGGAAATAAGTGTAATTATATCTCACTACAGAATGTTACACATCCCTTAAGAAGAGTACACGGCTGCTGCATGCAAAAATACAGATTTTGACAACATAATGCAAAATGAAAAACTAGATTCCAAAAAATTACCTATACTAAGATACTCTTTTTTCAAATATAAACTCAGATAGAAAATGTGAGAACATATTAAATCAGGAATCCAAATAACAATCAAACTGAGACCCCTACCTACTTTTAAGGGAAAACATTCAAACTAAGGCCCCTACCTACATTTAGGAAAAAACTTACACTAAAAGCATAAACCTCCAGAATTTCCACGATATAATATGCAATATATTTCACTTATTTAATAAATAAAATTATATATTTCATTATGAATAAATGAAATACAAACTGATAAAACTAAAAGTGTATAGTGGCAGATGTTATACCATCTCTCCTTGTGTATTTATTAGGAACAGTTTGCTTGCTCATTTAAGCATGAAGATCATAAAGACAGTCTTGAGAAACTCCAGTGGATGAGAGAAATATGAGGTATATTATCCTGAAAAAGCACTCTGGAAAACAGCTCAGTCACATAATTTATCTTGCCACAGTCAGTACAATGTCCATCTGTGGCCATTTTTGAGTGAATGGTGAAGGTCATACATTTACTCAAAGATCATTTTTGAGCCCAGTAAGGAAA